>JBBUKS010000044.1:9553866-9567402 GCA_038050645.1 Hedychium gardnerianum
CTCATGTGCTCGAGTCATAGCCCAACATTCAGCTCCATATAACATAGCAGGTCTAACTGCCGTTTTGTAAAACTTTCTTTTAAGTTTTAGAGGTACTTTACGATCACATAAAATACCGACGCTCTCCTCCCCAGTTAGGCGATGTGAAACTTAAAGGAAAGTTTTGGAAAGTTTTGGAAAAATATGTATGACTAATACTTTCCTGTATTGTAGAAAAAAAGTTTCACAATACAGGAAGGGTAGATTACGGTGAAGAAACAACAAACGTGTACAACATAGTTACCATACTGATCCTCCGCCAACATGCAAACAGAATTTAGAATCTCATCCATGACAATCTGCTGAGTATTAGGATTGTCACAGTGCTCCAACACCCTCTGAGACAAAAGCAACAATACAATACAGGAAAATATGCAATCACATGTACTAATAACACACGAAGTCTAATGAGGTGAGATATGTATGACTTGTTTTGGAAAAAAATTAGGAGGTCAAGATGAAAAATTACACAATATACCGAGATGATGGATTAATGTTTAAACAACTAGCTATAGTATTTAAATTAGTCAAAACTAGTCATCTTTAACTGGGTCACAATAGGTAATGTTAAACAAGTTAAAGCAGGTTAGGTTATCGAACCCATTTCTTCCGCGTGCTATGAAGGGTAGAAAAACAACTGGTCAGAAGTAATCATCAATTTGCAATGGCAACTTATTATGCAGGAACGATGTGCAATGCTTCATGTTCATACAGAGGGCACTAGAGAAAAAATCAGCATAGCCTCTATGCATTCATGGCATAGACAAATTGAGAAATGATTCAAAATAAAAATAAATAAATAAATAAACAATCAATAGCACATTTTGTACAAAATTCAACAAGGTAGATTGCCACAGCCAGAGTAGTCATTCTTTCGGTTTGCTGATAACCAGGACTTCAACTTTAGAAGAAAAAGATCTCAACATAAGTTCCGATAAGTGTTCCATTATAATTTTCTAGGCAACATGTCTAAATTTAATAGGCCCATTTTATTTCCTTAAAATAAGACCTAAGTTTGGTAGAATTTGATTAAAAGTGTTCCAGGCGATTTCATTGTTCTCATGTTGTGCCCATTGAATGGTTTGATCAGGCATCCAATTCGGCGTGTAGCAATATGAAGGAAGAATGCCACTAAAAGCTCTTCCCACACATGGAATGAGACAATAAACCTTAAATAGATAGGCACTCAGGCTATAAATGTATATAAACCACCAAAATCTAAGTTCAAACACTAGTGTCAGCTAAATTGCACTGTTAAAGAAGCTCAGGAGAATATTAATAGACAATAGGAAAATATATCATATCATGATAATTAAGCAAAAAGCATGCATTAAACAAAGGTGCCTTTGACAAACCTGGAGAGGCTCATTTTCATCAGTTGATCCCAACATCTCATTCACCAAAAGCTGTCGTTCCTCAAGACTACCAAAAGCCAAGCATTTTTCAATGACATTTGAAGCAAATTTCTGTTGACTCATCTGTACAATTTGTCCAGTTAATTGCTTGATAATCACAGATCTCTCATCAGGCTTTCCATGCTCAAGTACATGCTGTCATGATATATGCGGTGTCACAAAATATTTTAAAACTTTAGATTAAAATAAAAGGTCTCATAATTCAGTAACCTGTAAACCAAGGAGAATTCACAACTTCAGTACATTACACAAACACGAATTTACAAATTAAACCAGCACCATTGAGGTCATGACATTAGTTAACACAACAAGAAGTTTCATTGGCTTGGCATGGAAACCACACAAGCTTAATATTATGCACAGTACTACTCATTCAATCATATATGACATTCCTGGCAAAGGTTTTATGAGTTATTTTAGAAAAGCATGAATGAACTAAGGTGAACAATCAAAGTACTTCATCAAACAAGATCATACGCAAGATAATTAGGTGCCTATTATATGCATACTGCAATCTTTACTACAAGTTACCAGGTGATAGTGCTCTTAGAAAGAACATGTTGTTACCAGTACATTACAAGGAAGGGATTGAAAACGTGCTTAAGGTGCTTGTGGGATTTGCAGAACTTTATGTAATTATAGTTACCATTTAAAAAAAGTAAAATTAGGCAATCATTCTGAACTATATGAAAAGGAGTTCACACTGTTGATAAAACCCAAGCCAGGAACAATTTTGAATACCACTGAGGCTGATCCAACAAGGGTAGATTACGGTGAAGAAACAACAAACCTGTACAACATAGTTACCATACTGATCCTCCGCCAACATGCAAACAGAATTTAGAATCTCTTCCATGACAATCTGCTGAGTATTAGGATTGTCACAGTGCTCCAACACCCTCTGAGACAAAAGCAACAATACAATGCAGGAAAATATGCAATCACATGTACTAATAACACACGAAGTCTAATGAAAATTTGCTGAACCTGTATAACACGGCAACCATATGGATGGGTGGATAATGTCACAACTTGATTATAGAATGTTGAGATGATAAACTGAATTGCATCTTGTGAAACACACTCAATACACTTTTGAATGACATGATTCCCATTTTGATCACGCACACAGCGGATGACATGCCCATCAAGCTCTGCAACCATCGTTATCTTCTGGTCCAAGTCAGCTACTTCTATTGCCTGAAACAGGAAGTGAAAAATGAACTTTTTTCCAAATAAGGCCATCCAACTATTGGCACAAAGTAAAGCAAAAATATGAAGGCTACAGTGCACACAAAAGCAGAATCAAGTATAAGCTTAGGAGAATCAATATATTTTACAACTAAACCATTAATTGAATATTTTCAGCTAAAAGGTACCTTCTGGATCACCCGACAACCATACATCTGGAGGCTGAGAGCCAATACATGCCCATTAAGTTGGTTAGCTAATTCCCTTCTCTGAGCTGAAGAGCCATGTTCGAAAAACTAAAAGGAGGAAAATTGTAAGGACCTTTCAAAGAACTTTGCAAAAAAAAAAAAAAAACAATCCTAGAGTTCACAGGAAAGACATCGTACCTTCTGAACCACATAATTCCCAAACACATCAGTCATCAGAGACACAGCATGAGGCATTATCTCATCAAAAACCATGTTTTTTTCTTCAGTTGTAGCTGTTTCAAGTTTCTGCTGTATGAAACGGCTCCCATACTGATCAGCACTGGAAAAGAAGGTCAAACTCAGAAATATTAGTGTGTATATATGATGGTGAAAATATCTGATAGGACAGTTAATAAATTGGAGCATTGACTGCAATAGTAAAACATAGAGACGAACAATCAAATATAGTATGACAAATTAGGCAGATAAGATTCCGAGGAAGATCGGAAATTTGACTATTGAAGAGAGAACTCTGTTACACTAGAATTTCTTAGATAGGAAGAAAAGGACCCAAGAAAAATTCCTCAGAAACAACAGAATAAAGGCACCGCAAAATCCTCTAGTATACTAATATTATTAGAACCTAATATGAAAGCAATGTCGGCATCTCCTACATTGCCTCTAGCATCCTACCATGCTCTTCGATGCCCGTGTATATGTTTTCTTCTTCACCAGTCTATATTATCTTTCTAGCACCGTGTCAACAACCACATTAATTGCAGCCTCAACCTCCTACAGCTGAATAGCACACACCTCTTAATCATCCGCCCAGGTTATAGTTCCTTGCTCTACCCAGCGAGCTCCTTTTCCATCATCCATGTGTCAACCACTGCTACAGCTTAGCAAGCAAACTATTGAACTTGATGTGATGTTAGATGATTTGGACTGAGATCGAGGGGAGCTGTGGAAAAAAGAAGATTTTCATACTTAGATTTAGATAGAGGTTTTTTCCTCTCGGCATCCTTTCAATGAAAGATTCTTCCACTCCCTGTATTTCCTTAAGCAGAAATCGAGGTAAACAGCACCTGCCCCAAGCAACTTTCCTTCCACATTTCTTTCCTCTTTGGAAACTAGGCCTTAGTCTTGTAATGGTTTGGGTATGAGGTTAGATTCTTAATAAAGATTTTAAAATGAAAAAAAAAAATTGGAAGCTGTTTCGCAACAAATTTCTCTAAGAATGGCACAAAACTAGGTTCCTCAGTCTCTCTTTCAACATCATTTTCTTTCAAATTCATGTGAACTTTACTCAATCTCCTCCTTCACATCTTGCCCCTCGAAGTGAGTATAACTTTGCTTAATCTCTTTCCAGATTTTTTTCTGGTTTATGTACCAAGAATGGATTCTCGACCCTAATTTATTTTGTTCTCTCTGCAACCCTCCACAATTTTTTGCCTCACTTCTACAAATTTAGATATTCCGGGATATCTTTGATTTGAAAGGAGTTAAGGAAAAAATTGCATTCATGAAGATTTCACTCATTTAAGAACCCAATCAACTTCATCCAAAGTGTTGTGTTGAAGTCCTTTAACCACTGCACTGGTGTTGTGTCTTCATTGTCTTAGTCCCTTTTTTTGTGGGACAATTTCTATTCTGAGTAACAAGTCAAAGATTGATTAACATATATGCTCTAATTCGAGGGGAGTGTTAGAATTACCAGTTATATTGATTAGAATATAAAACTAGTTTCGCAAGACATTAGGACATTGGATATTTTCATATATTCACATATCTGGGTATAATTGTTGATTGAAAATCTCATATTTATCCTTGTCAACTGCGTAATAAGATGGAAGATTCCTGATGTTGACAAATGTAATTGAAGGTGATAATGTGAGCAAAATTAAGAAATCAAGGTAAAAGATTAGATAATTTATACCTGAATTCAACTACATGGCCAGCAATCTCCGCAAGCTCAAAGCTTCTTGTCTTATTGCTCTTGAATTCATCCAGGAGGGAGGATGGAAAATGTCCATCTATGTTCCCAGTAGCCTCAGAATGCCAAGATCCCAGAACACCTCTACTTAAGTTCCTCCAGTTGGAAGAAAAATGCATATTCCGCTCTCTGAGACTAAGAGGGCTGCCAGGTCCAATGGGAGAAGCCATAGGATTTGCTAAAGAACTTGCTGGATATGAAGTAGCCAGGCCAAATCCTGGATTTCCATAATAACTAAGATTTGGAGCAGCAGATTTAGCCAGATGTGGTATACCACCATACTGCTGCTGCTGTTGAAGTAAGGACTCTAAATAAGTTTCCTGGATCCCAAGTAAATCAGTGTAAGAGCTTAGGTAACCTTTCTCCAAGGATGGATTAGAAGAGTTAGCTGCAAGTTGAGCAGTATATTCAGCTTCCATCAAGTATTCAATATAAAGTGGGTCATTAAGTGATGTCCAAAGAGCTGCTGGAGCAGAAACTGGATTGCCACTTCTGCCAAGAGTTCGTAAGTCTGCATGCCCAACTGAATTTGATGGTGAAAAAACTCCACCTCCTAAAGCCCTTGCCTCCATATTAGGTGATGCATTTGATGATGCAGTGGCAACATTTTCCAACATCGGAGGCAAAGTTCCCAAGCCAACATGATTGATCAAACTTGGTGATAGAGCTGGATTTTCCGAATATACATTCAGACCAGTACCTGCAAAAGCTGCATTTACACTCTCATAGAGAGAAGAACCACCATTTGTAGTGATATAATGGAAAGGTGCTTCTAAATATGACTTGTCAGATTTAGCAGGAGACTTTTGAGATTCAACAAATCCATTCAAACCTAATCCTGAAGCTCTCAACTCCATTAAACCTCCTGAATTGCTAATGGAACCAGGGTAAGAAGGTTTGGTTGACTTGGGAATAGCCTGCATGCCTAGATATTGTGGATCAGAACTTTCGAGGTTAAGTTGTCTCTCAATATTGTTCTGGCCCAAATGTGAAGCAAAAGGAAACTTGGTATCATATAATCCTTGTTGAATCTTTGATTTTGTAAGATTCTCATCGATTACAGGACCAGCAGTTGATACGTTAAGACCCGATAAGGAAGCTATAAGTTCAACAGATTCAATTGTACGCAATGAGACACCATTCAAGGAGTCGTAAGCGCTTTTGTCAAGGGTGCTGATCCTAGGACCTAAATGTGGAATATGAGGACTAGGTGCCCTTGCTACTGCCTGGGCATCGGGAGTAGTACTTCGCTTCAAGGAGGAGCCAACCACATATGCATAACTGTGCGGCAATGATGTACCAGTTTTCTCATGTCCATTGTCACTATGTAGAAGTGCACTGTTTTCTGCATCCATTGATCCACTTACTTTATGTGATGCAAACTGAGTGCTAGGAGAAGATAATCGTTCAGGGCCATTTAAACCATTACGACTTGCAGGGCGTGAGGGACGGCTTGAACTGGGACCTTTTCGTACTTCATCCTGAAAAACCCAACAGTCAAATTAAGCCAACCATGATTCTAGTTAGCTCCGGAATCTATATGTATGTAACATGACAGTATGTATAGCATCAAGCATAGTATAAAAAGTATTACATGTACACATGATATAACTGGTGTGGACATATTCCCTTCACTCAAAACTACAGAGACGATGAGAAAGACCAATTAATCACAGTACTTTTACTTAGCCACTACACTGCAAAACACATATAGAGTTCTAGTTATGACTCTGTTTCTATTTCTTTTAATCACAGTTATGAACATAACAACCATGCACCTTTGATAGATGCAATCTCCATTATATAACAAAATTCCAAAAGGAAGGGGAATTGATCACTTCATGCATTTCCACATGGACTAAATGCCTTGTGAGGGTGATGCTCGTTCATTTGTCTTGATCTATTTCTTGGATTTTAATCCTGCTTTCTAGATAGGTAGAGAGAAAAGGTCCATAAAGACTGAAGTTCATAAGTTATGTCATCTCTATATTCTATCCCAATCTTGAGTTATACGGATGAATGAATATTTTCTGGGAATTCCAGAAAGTCAACAGCTTTTGCATGTCTACTTTGTTTGACTTTGGATTGGCGTCTTTGCTACCAATGTTTTATGCACTCATGACAGTCAGTGTGAATGTCACCATATTTCTCACATAAACCCCTCACGGAATAGAGCCATTCATAACTTCTTATCGCATCTATCACTTTACCATATACTAAATATCTTCCTGGGATGAACTACAGTTAAAGACATTGAACCACTGTGATCCATTGTTCACTGATTGTCTCTTTTGCTACCATCTTTACAGGCATGACAGAGTCCAATGCTAAATCTAAAACTCACATCTGTGACAAGCATTAACTTTCATATCACTTTTCAAGAAAATAGTTGAATTGGAAAATGCATGTGTATCAGGTTTTGTTTTTTGGTACACAAGATCTGTCATTTACTATGCTGTCAAATCCCCAGAAACATAACTGGACAAGTGCAACGAAGTTTTGAAGTCAATAATTTTTTTCCGTTGTTTTTCAATACTTGAGTTGGCAATTTGATGTATCCAAAGCTATGATCCAATATATTACCAGAAACAAAGTGGTATGCAACTTCAGTAGGTTCCAACAATGAAAACAATATTTTCAATTTGTAAAAACATTTGCGTGAGGGTACCAACATACTTCATCCAAAAAAGGATCACCTAAAAGATTTTATTATTTATTCTCTGTTGTAACCAGGATTAAAACATGTAAGTAAACTTGTCATATAGGTTGGCCTCAGTTAGGACCACAAGATGTTCTGTGTCTTAAGAAACAATAACAAAGTTTTTGATGTTTCATAGGTTCTAAGACTCATACCAAAAAGAACAAAGGTCCATACTATCTGAAAAATACTAGTCATATAAATTGTCTTCATCTGATACCTGTGTGTGAACATTGAATTTTGTTGCAGCAAGTCAAAAAAAAATATATCCAATGCAAAGAGGCAGGATGTGAATTGGAGCTATAAATTGTGCAACTAGAGCTTTACTCCAGAAGTACACAGAGGGTATAGTAAATAACTATATCATGCAGGATTGAAGTACTAAGATCACTTCTAAAAATGCCTTTATCAGCTATATATTGTCAAATGCATCACCTGCACAACATCAGCAAAGCTCTTCTGGCGCCCAAGTGACAGTCCAATCAACCCATCTCCTCTATCAACCCATTCCCCTGATCTAGGCTCCTTAATTGGCTCCACCTGTTGCTCCTCCATCGAAGTAAATATTGGCTGTTTAGAGAAGAGTGATCTGTCACCCCCTTCCTCCCCTCCATTGATTTTCCTTCTATCAGCAATCCCTCCTATTAAAGAGCTACCCACTTGAAGCCTTTGTGTCGATCGCCAATCCTCCTTGGAAAGCACAGGAGGAGGCAGTCGAGGGTTCAAGTTCACATTCGAGTAGTAGTAGGAGACATATGCTGGGTTGGAAAGGAGTTCCTCTTCTGACAACATTTCGTGCCCATTCTTCACGGAGGAAATATCTGGCACACCGAATGCACCCTCGCACTCATAGATCCCTCCAACTGCGGCAAGGGAACCATCGACTGTGGGCGGAGCGGATCCACTCCGGAAAATGCTGAGCTCCCTTTCTCGATCACTCGCCTCTTGCCTTCTCTGCTCCCTGAGAAGTAAACCCAGCTCCTCAAAATCCTCTCCGCCAAAACCATCCCCTCCGCTCCCAATCAAAGAATGAACTCCCACATCAGACAACACGATCAGTTGCTTCTCAATACCTAAAAAGAAAGAAATCAACTTAAACCATAAGACAAAATTAGGCGAAAAAATGCAGCTTTAACATCTCCATACCTCAAAAAAAAAAAAAAAAAGGGTTTCACCAAACAAAATCAAATCTTTCACGATAAAGCGACCAAACACACCATTTTCTCAAGATCCTTAACAAAGGCTCAGAGAACACAAACATGAACATTCCCAGAACACGTCCGGACTCCGGAGTCACGACTATCGCTCATCATCGAGCAAGCAGAGAGATCGGGGTAAAAAGATTCCATCTTTAGCTAAATATCCGTCGTGAAACCGCCCGGCGATCGCCGATCCACTCCACCATTTCCCATTGGGCACCCTGTTTCGTGCTACACCTCTACGAGCCCCCAGTGTAAGCTCCAATTGAGAGCCAGCGAGAGCGCAACAAAACCGAAAGGGAAGAGCGATCTCCACCGTCGGGTAGACACACGGACGGTGAGATATAGCCCAGGACTAGCGCATTGAACCCTAAAGGGTTTAATTTTAAGTATTTAATGAAATAAATATTACCAACTCTAATCCTTTTGTTAAATTAAATAAACGACATCTAACGGACAGCTTTATCGAAATAAGTTAGCTCAGAGAATTAAAGCCACGATGTGAATGAATTAATGGCTTAAGTTAATTTAGTATGCTCTTAAGGATTAATTAATTAGTACTTAATGCCATGTTAATTGACCTATAAATTTTGGTATTTCTTTTAGATTTTGTTTGATGGGATCAGGACGTGCCTCAAAATGGACACGTGGATATTCTTTTTCCTTTTGAGAAAAAATCAGAATTTCAAATTTCAATATTTTAAAATATAAAATAAAGAAACATTTTGGAAATTATTTTGAACTTTTGAAGAGAGAAAGTAAAAACAAAAACTAATTAATCAGGTCGTATAACGTTGGACTTGGGTGACCGATTTGATTTCATAAAAAATTTTCATCGGCCATCAAGATAAATCGAAAAATACTAATGAAAACTCATTCAAATGATTAATATTTTGAGGCCCGCTTTTTATTAGTCTCTTTAATTATCCATTGAAGGGAGAAATAAAATTTCTACTTGTAATGTACATCAATGTTTTATGGGAAAAAAATAAAAGACTATTTTTTTTCAAATCATTATGGGGTGTTCATTTTGATTTTTTTTTTTTTATCAAAGGATGCTTCATCCTTGTAAAATGATACAACTATCATTTTATATTATTTTCATTATTTTTTTATTTTTTTATTTTTATTTTTCATTTAAATTCTGAACTGATCGAGAGTATTATAACAACTACGAAATTATAATTATCATAATTATAATAATTGTAGTTTATAACTATAACAATTACGGCTTTGTAGTTATTAGTTATAACAGTTACGGTTTAGTAATAACTACAATTACAATAGTTGTAACAACTAAGATTTCATAACTGTTACAACATGTAAAATATCATTAATAAAGAGAATTAAAATTCTTCGAAACTTTAGAAAAAGCTTTAAATAATATTTTTGGCCTAAGACTGGATCGTTATGGGTCACACCCAGTAATAAATATAGATCTCTAAATGAGATTCAATTTGATATATTATGTGTCCCGTTATTCAACCCAAGGTAAAAGTTACGATCTCTCAAAATTTACATAATATTCACGTTGTAGCAGCTATGGTGATATAGCAGCTACGAAATTATAGTTGCTACAACCAGGGATGGAGCTAAAAATTTCATATTAGAGGGCGAAAGGTACGTTTTTACATTGAGAGAAGGCAGTCGTGTCTTTGTCTCCATTCACCCCTCTTTTATCCCTTATTCTGATACTCTTATATCTCTTACATTAAAAATTTGAGGAGGGGTGGTCGTCATCGCTTCGATCTTGGCTCCGTCCCTAGCTACAATGCATGCCTAATTTAAGAGTGAAAAATATAAGAGAGATAATAAGGAGAATAATATAATAAAAAGTTATTGAATAATTATTTGTAAGGTGAAGTGTCCTTTTATATAAAAAAATTAAAATGAGACGTCATGTCGAAGATTTAAAAAAAACAACAAGGGAGCTCATGTTTTATCCTATTTTTATATAAAAATATTTTTATTTTAAAAACTCTTTAACATTGAATAAAATTATTCTATATTGCTTAACATTAATTGAAATTATTTTAATATACATCAAAACTATCACAATTTAAAATAGTTTGAACTAAAATGATTTTAAAAAATATATTAATATAAATGAGTTAAATTTAATTAAAGTTGAATCTAGATTTTTTCAAAGTATGCATCCAAAATTTGGAATTGTAAGACACATTGAAGTTTAAAAATACTCAAAAGATGTATAAATTTTTACTTTCACCCATTTGTCAAGTTGATTTTTTTTCTCTTATCTCTCTTTTACGTGTAATAATTTTTTTTTCTTAAATTAAATTAAATTTTCTTTTCTTCTTTACCTGCACACAACAACTACTCATATGCTTATTTTTAAAAATCAACACAATAAATTAATTACATTAATACCACGAAAAACTAATACCACAATGATGTTGTTATTTTAAGTTATGATATTATTTTTTAAAAAAAATAAAATATAGTATATTTAGACTTCGGAGCATTGTAAAAATTTATAGGAATTATAATAAGTTTAATTAGAGTTCCCTAAATTTATCAATGAGTTTTGGTCAAAATTTATTGATGGATCTAAAAAATTTGAATTTTTAAAAAGATAATACGGTGAAAGTATTTATGGTATTCATATCTAGTTTTTATATCCTTACGATAAGTTATGTGTATGTGTCAATTGCTTAAAATTATAAATTTTAAAAATCTTTTGATCATTGTTGTTAATAACTTTAAGCTGATATTCTAGGCATATATATATTCTAGAACATTTTTGAAACTTATAACACTTGGAATGGATCCAATTGGAACTTTATAGGTCCATCAATAAATTTTGACCAAAACCCATTGATGAACTTAGAGGTTTTGAATTTTTGAAAAGTTAACATGTAATAAAAAATGATAGTAAACCGAAAGTATTTATGGTGTTCATGTCTGGTTCTGACATTCCTATGATAAATTATACGTATGTGTGTGTTAATTGTCTGCTTCCGGAGACCATAACATTTGACTCGTATATCAGAATGAGACATAGTTTTTTTTTTTGAATTGAAGCTCATTCAATATCTATATTTGTTACTAGGTGGAACCTATAACAACCCAATTTGTAGCCCAAAATATATCATTTAAAGTTTTTTTAAAGGGATTAATGAATTTCGATAAAAAACTATTAATGAACTTAGAAAATTATGATTAGACACATTCTAAGTGTTATAGGTTTTAAATTGTCCCAGAGTTTATATGTGCCAAAGATATCATCTTGAAGTTATTAATATTAGTAATCAAAATATTTTCAAAATTTATGATTTTAGGATAATTGACACGTGTACATAACTTATTATAAGAATGTCAAAATTAGATATGAACATCATAAATATCTTCATTGTACTATCCTTTTATATTACATGTTAAATTTTCAAAAATCCGAATCTCTTAATCCATCAATAAATTTCGGTCAAAACTCATTGATGGATCTAGAGAGCTCTGATTGATTTCATTTTAACTCCTATGAATTTCTACCATGCTCTAGAGTCTAAATATATCATTTTTTTTACTATTTTTTAAAAATTAATATTATAACTTAATATATCAACATCGCTATGATATTGATTTTTAAAGATTAGTATTATTCTAGTGTTAGTTTTTAAAAATTAACATCGCTAATGGTGTTGGTTAATAATACTAATATAATTAAATTGTGATGTTAATTATTAGTACTGTAATATTTATTGTATGCATGTAAAAAAAAAGAGAAGAGAATATACAAAAAGAATGTTGATGGTAAATGAAAGAGAAATAATAAAAGAGAAAGAGAAAAGAAAATAAAAAGAAAAGAGAAAGAGTAGATTTGACGGAGGATAAAACCTTAGGTACAATTTTTTGTTGCACATGGACAATCTCAAACTTTGAGAAAATTTAGCTGATTTTTTTTTTTTCGTTTAGATCCTTGAATAATTACGATGGTAAAAAATAAAACGCTCGTTTTAACGTCTTCGTGACCCTTAGATCTCATTGTGGCAACACTTTATGTACTAGCCAACAGCTCATCCCGTGGGACCTTTGTCCATTCATTCCAGGATCAATAATAAGGATATAAATAAATCAAATCGAGCCGAATAATATAAAAATATTGATATTTAAATTCGAGCTTAAAAATATATATTATATTTAAAGCTCCATTCGAAGTTTGAAAATATAAATAAATTTGGCTCGAGCTCGATTAGAAATGAAATTCGAGTTCGAGTTCGATTCGAATTGTTCCAACTTCGATTCGAACATGTTCGAATTATAATTCGAAATGACTTACGTTCTAATTCGATTCGAATTATTTGAATATTAATTTGAATATATTTAAGTTAAAACTGTGTAAAAATAATTAGAATTCGATTCGAGTTCGGCTCGCGAGCGATTCGTGAATAATCGAATAAAATAATATGAGTTTGAAGTTGGCTCAAAAAAATTATCGAACATATTTAAATTCAGTTTGAATTCGATAATTTTAAATATGAATCAAATATTTGTGAAGTCGACTCAAAAAAAAACTCGCCAATCGACTCGATTCGTTTGCATCCTAACACCTTTGAACAATCACAACAACTTTGACGCATGGTTTTGTTAGCTATTGGACTATAGCGGATAAGAGGTCCTTTAAGTGAATTTTGTTTAAATTGAGGGGGTAGAATGCTGAGGCTACATATTTTTATCTCGTCAATCCTTCGACGCCAGAAAGTTTATCGGCCATAATAAGAGGAGCTCTTCGGGGTTTCATCGATCGATTCATCTCTTGTCCATCTTCCGATCTCTTCGCCGAGATGGGTTACGATAA
>JBBUKS010000044.1:9636764-9646883 GCA_038050645.1 Hedychium gardnerianum
CCACTCTCTTGAGTTCAGTAATGCTTCAAACCTCTTGACGGATGATTCCTATCGATTTAAAAGAATTCAACTTTTTTTTTTTTTTTTTAAGGTTATGAGTAATCAGTTGTTGAGTCTGGTGAGACTTAGGTGAGCAGAAATAATAATTATTAGGATTGTAAGGTTATAATTAAAATTTTATATTAAAAATATATAAATAAAAAAAACATCAATTTATAAGAAAAAAATATTTTCATTAATACGAATTTTTTTGAATAAAATCCAAGAATAAAATCATGAGGATCTAGACATAAAATAAATAATAACATATCATTATGAAAATATTTAAATTTTTTCGATCCTAATAATTGATATCAGAGTCTGAATTATCAGAAGGTCTAATCATCAATTATACACGAGAGCTATGGTCTAATCGAGTCATGTGAATAGAATATTGATCTCAAACAAAAAAAAAGTAGGGACTCCCATGTCCGGATCAAGAGGATCAGACACTAAGTAAAAAAATTCTAATTACGACTATACAAGGAAGTCATAATAGATCGGGTGGACCGAAAGACATAAAGTCATAGTGGATCGAGGATCGGATGAGGAGGGTCCTATGATCCTTTATTTGACCAAGTAATTATTGAAGTCGTAAGATTATAATCAAAATCCTATATTAAAAATACATGAAAAAAATTATAAATTTATATGAGTTAGAAGATATCTGAAATTTTTTTTTTGATAAAACTCCCGAGTATAATTATAAAAATCTAGATTAAAATGAAAAATATCATATTATTATAAAATTATTTAAATTTCTTTTATTTTAATAATAACTTATTAAATTTAATTTGATTTGAGTCTGACAATCTATCAATAATTGATGACTTAAATATTTTTGAAATCCTTAACAGTTTAGCACGACAAGATTCTGAGAGTAAAAAAAAATTATAGTATTATCCTAGTGAATCAGAGTATCTATTTCTTATCGAAAAAAAAAATAATTAAATATATATTTTTAGATTAATAGGATGAAAAATAAAACAAACAAATACAAAGAGAACAATGCACAACAAATCTATTGTACGTGGTTTAGAATCTATCTCTGATTTTTACTTCATAACTTAGTGCTAGTGATATTTCACTATGCCTTCTCCGGATCGAATATATAATTCACAGATGAAGAAATCTTTTAAAATATCTATTCTTTACAAACAAATACAAGCCAAAATACAAATGTATAAATAAATAAAAAATTAAAACAAATAAGATTACACAAATAAAGTTGGCTTTGCTCGGTGTTGATCATTTTGGTTTGCCTCTTGAGGTCTAAAAATATAATAATACTTATCTCTAAAATCTCTAAATTTTGATTATGAAAATCTCTTTTAAAATTTTCTTTTATGACCTTCAGATTGAGGATATTTTTGCCCATCAATCAATTATTCATTATCATCAATTGATTACTCTATTAAATTTGATCATTATATCTGCAAAATGAATCTTATCAACTCTGATTTGATTATGAATAGTCGATTATTACTATTTATTAATTGATTGATACTCAAACCGTCAATGTCACAGTCAACTTAGAAATCTTATGTTCGCTATTACAATACCATCAGTCTACAATCAAACTCATCATTAATGGATATCGATCGAGATTTGAATTTTCTATTCACTCAAACGGAGTGATGCTAATCGACTAATCAATGCAACTGATCCAGCATCGAGTTTCAAACTTTATCTTTGCTACAATAATATTTGCATGTCCAACTTGGATTAGTCAAGTTGATCAACTGATTTCTAATCCAAGTTGATCAACTGATTTCTAATATTATATTTGTTATAGTAATAATCGATTATTATTATTTATCAATTAATAGCAAGAATATTATTGACACTGATGTAGTGTAGTGTTGAAAATACTATTCGTACCTAATTTGCTTGTGCCAAAAGGTTTTCATGTCTCTGAAACTTTCTTGTACGATTAATATCGATTAATCTCGACTTATTATGGTTTTATTCTTGCCTAGTATCTGATCGACTTCAATCTATTATGACTTTATCCGTTTAACATTCGATCAACCTTGATTTATCATGATTTCTCATATAATGCTTAATATTCGATCAACTTGTTGACCTATTTGAACTTCTCCTTTGTCAAGTGTCCAATTCTCATAATCTATTTAGACTTTGCTTTTACTAATTTCTTATTGGATATTCAACTGTTAAGTGTCTAGTCAACCGTGACTCACTTGACTTCTCTACTTGCTAATTCTCTTTTGGACTTTCGATCGCCAAGTGTTCGATCAATCATGACTCACTTGAACTTTTTTACTATCAAACATCCGATCAACATTAATCTACTTTCGCTCAAACATCCATATCCACATTAATTTTGACCCACCATACTTGTGATCAATTATACCGATAATCTCCCTCTCTAACAAACCCTTCTTCTACTTGTTGTCTCACTCTCATCGAAAAAATATATATATTAATTAAATATTAAAATTTAACTCGAATCAACTAAGCATTCATAACACAATTAACACCATACGTTCCAGATCAAGACCGGAAAAAATTATAAGACCTAAATAAATATAATTTTTTAATTAATAATTAACATGTGAAAAATAATTTTATTTTATTTATTAAATGATCTTTATTATTTTATTAAATAGCCTTACTTTTCTATTAAATGATTCATAATTCTTGATTTTATTATGATTAAATAGTCTAATTAATTATTTTATTTATATTGATAAATAAAAAGATAATTTTCATATTCATATATGTGAAAATCAATAAAGGAATATGAAGAGATAATTCTAGAATGAACCCATAGAATTTAAGAGACAAATGTATAAATAAAAATTAAAAAATTAATCCTTCTTCTACTTATTATATAATCCTTTCTTCATAAAAAAATATTAAATAAAGACATAAATATAATTATTTTAAATGATTTTATATTCTTGATACTTAAAATCATGATCCAAGCCAAGGTATATTTTATTTTAAATATTTTATTATAAAAAACATTTAGTTCACAAGTCTTGGACATTAAAGATTATGCAAACGAGAAAATTAACATACATATTCGTCAAGATACGTTAAATATCTTTAACATGGACGAACAACATCATTAGTTTTTGATGGGTCTCTCCTTGCATCTGTATTTTACAGAGCCATGACAAAATTAAGAAAGAAAGAAAGAAAGAACAGATGAGGCAGTGCTTCAGCTAATATAATAGACGTCTCCTCTGAAGAACGGCGGGTTAAAGAATGAGCTGGAGAACGTGCCACCTCCATTTGGAAGTAGGGTGAGGAAACAAATCAAGGCCAAGATGAAACCCCAAGTGTAACGGTCGTCGCCCAACGGAGTGATCTCGTCCTTGGCGGGCAATTCTTCCCCGCCGCGGAAGAATGTAGCAAACAAGCCCCAGGCTAAACAGAGCACACTGCCACTGAGGCCACCGATTCCGAGGAGCAAGGATGTCGCGGACGATAATAGGGCTGCGGTACTCCTTCCAAAAAGAGCCTGTGCGATGCGCCCGCCTTCGAGCCTTCCGCATGGTAGTAGATTCAAGGATGTCACGACTATTCCTGCACCATCATACATTTGTAATACAACAGAGCTTTTCAAATGCCAGAGTGAGAACTCAAGTGATTGGTAGAGATGAGAAGACAATTGAGGCAATCTAGAGGATTAATAACACAAGTGAATGAACATGAGCGGGTGGATAAATTCTTGCTCGATTAGACAACTATCCATTTGATCAATTTGTTTCACCCATTTGACTCTAATGACCTGTTCAATGTGTTCAACATGACCGAATCGACTATCTGTTCAGCTCATTCTTCGACCTAAGTTGTCCAACTGGTTGGTCCAACCTAATCGGCTCACCAAACTTGTTCAGGTCGACTTGTTCAACTTTATTGTCCCAATCAAATGATACCGGCTTGGGAGCTCGACACTCGCGAAGGTAGCTAGGTTATAGAGTTGAGGATGAGTATTGTTTTGAAAGAAGTCATGAGTGGGCATTTGGGTAAGGAAAATCAGCTTGTTTCTACCTGATTTGGTGCAACCAAAACAGCAAATGATAGAATCTCTCATTTGTACAATTTTCCAACCACTCATATCTTTTTGAGTAAATAGCGAGATGAAAATTTTCAAAAAATCATCCATGATCCATCCTAGGGGTGCAAACCAATAGAGCTAGCTCGCAAGCTTTTCAAGCTGGTTCAAAAAAAAAAAATTGATTTGTATTCGAAATTATCCAATTCGAGCCGAATTAGAACATGCTTAACAACGAACTCATACCACAGAAGGAAAAAAGAGAAATACAATTCTAGGAAAAACCAACATACCTAAAAGTCCAGCAAAAGCAAGAGGATCAACAGGTACTCCAACCCCTTCAACTGCATTTGGTAGTACATTGCCCAATTCATCAGCATAAGGTCCTATCACAAGTTGAATGAATGAAAGAAGTGGATTGTTATAGAAGAATTGTGGCCTGATAAATCTGCAGCAAGGAGAAGAAAAGAAGAAAGACATGAGTTAACAATAATGTTATCTTACAAGATCTCTAGTTGACTAAAAGACATGTTTGCCCTTGAAGAAAGGCTAGATACTTACAAAGCATTGTCTCCACCATTGAAACTACCATCAACTACAAAAGCAGTGATGGCGAGAGCTAGTGATGTTATATAGGCACTGGCAGTGCGCGCAACAGGGATGTCGAATAGAGCCTTTTTATTGGGCAATAGTGATTCATAGTTATTCATCACCCCTATGCATCCAGTCCAATTTGATGGCACAAGGAATGATGGACTGAGTTTAACACCATAGCGAGCTGCTGTTACCCTTGTTGTAATCTGTAAAGCAAACCTTTCATTACCATAATAATGGACAGCAAAAGTACAGTGTTTGTGAGCAAAATGTAGAACAAGGAAGAAATGTCAATCCAAATTAGAATTCAACATGCAGCAGACAATTTAGCAAAACATGGATCTCATACCTCTGATACACCTAAGATCAAAAGAAAGCCGCTGAAAAGAGGGAGAACATCTGCTATGTAGTCATCAAAAGTAGCACCGGGCTTAAGGAAGAAGCCGCACATCAATGCTATTGTTCCAAATGTCGCAACACACAGCGCTATGGCACTCAAATATCCCCATGGTGTGCTCAGCGTTGTGGACTCAAATTGAAGATGAATTTCTGTTTTGGGTTGCACCACACACACCTACATAGTAACGATTTGAAATTCCACACTGTAGAATAATGAAACTCATGCGCAGAGGAAACAAGAATGCTAAACAAAAATACACTTCTCATACTTACTCTCTTATTCACCATTTCATTTTTTGTTGGTATTTTCCTAACTAAACAAAATACATTTTTCATGCTTACTCTCTTACTGCAGTTTCATGATCCTTTTTGTCGGTGCTTGTTAAAAAAGGAAGAAAAAAATATTGAGTGGGACTATATATTATTGTAGCAGATTTTCAGAACATTGCACAAAAACTACATATTCAACCTTCCTCTCTTAACTTCTTCAATGTGCAAATGCTTTCTTAGGCTTGAAGAAGGAAAGAGGAAGGTGTTTTTGGTGCAGTGGATTGAGGTTTTTGAAGGAATTAGGACATGATAAAGCCAGGTTTGATGGAAATTATTCTAGAACGACTACTTCTAAATCAAATGGAGAAATTACATGAGTGAGAAGTTAAGAAATCAACAGCAATTGAAAAAGAAGCCAACAGGAGTTTGATCATACAAATCATAAAAGGACAATGCAAATAGGTGCAAGCTATATTTTAGTTGAGTTGATTTAACCTTCTTGGTTATGTCGTCCTTCGTCTCCTCCATGAACCACAACACCACGTCCCGACCAGCTGCCTCAGAGAGCTTTTTTTCCAGCTTCGGCATGACCTCTTCGACCGGCCTCCTCAAATTGCCAATGAAAACACCACCATCACCAAACCTCCGAACATCCACAGCAAAGAATGTGTCAAAACCAAAGCAGTTCTTGAGCTGCAAATGGATAATTCCATTTCAAGAGTCCATTTTCCCCAAAGGTACTATTAAATTCGAGTTTGCAAGGCAAAAAATTGTTCTTTCAAACTCAATTATTACCTTGTTGAGATCCAGAGCCTTGAATGTCTCTTCTGCCTTCTCCAATCTCTCCTTCTCTTTGGCTAGGCTATCCCTGAGCAGAATCCTCAAAGGCAGAGTGAGGGGATTGGTATCGGATTCCCTGTCGAGCTCCCTGAGCTTCCGCTCAGCCCGCTTCTTCTCGAGCTTGATCGCAGCCTCTATGGAGGGATTGCTCATGAATTTCTTAAACTCCTCGTCCGTCTTCCAATCCACTTCCTGTTGCTGAGCCTCCTCATCCAGCTCTCCTCCCTCAGCGGCTTTACCCACCGCCGACCCACTTTCCACAACCTTATCCGGCCTGCTATCACCAACCTCATCAGTTGCGACGGAAACAGGAGAAGATGACGACTTAGGCAGCTCTTCCTGATACCGAGCCGAGAACATTGGCAGACGTCCATCTCTGCGGCGGGAGCCGAGCCGGAGCCGGAATCTGCAAGGTTGCCAAGACTGGAGCTTGGGGCGAAAAGAAATTGGGACGGGGGAAGAGGCTTGAGGGAGAGACACGAGGAGGAAGTGGGAAGAGGCCATTGAAGCAGTAGGTTCGAGATCTCTGAGAGAGAGGCGTTAGGGCCTTCGCCCATTTTCATTGAAGAGCGCGAGTGCGACATGGAAGGCGAAAGAGAAGAATCCGGAAGGCGGGAGAAGCCATGGCACGTGTGAATAGGACGAAGAACTCGACTCCCTTTGCAGGTCCACTTCATCAGACCAAACTGATGAAAACCAGATGAGCCAAAATCAGAATTTTAGCCGACGAGCTTCCGAATCCAAAACGATCCGATCGAAATCACGACACACACCAAATCGAGCAGAAATCCAATCCGTCCGCTTATTCTGAAGGAGAATTGCAAAACAAGAGAACGAAACCAATTTACCTCATCTCGATCCAGGTAGAAACCCTACTGAAAGCGCCGCCAAGCATCCCCTGTGATCGCGTCGGTGCCGCTGACGGATTCCGACGCCTCCGGCGGTGATCGACGGAGAGGAGAGCGAGGGATCCAGGCGAGGAGGAGAGAAGAGGCTGTGTTTTCGTTATGTATGGGCCCGGCCCGATACTTGTTGATTTGGGCCCAACTAATATAGTTACCAATTGTTGCTATTGTTGTTATTGTTGTTTTAGGTTCTTTTTATGATTTTAAAATAATGTTGGATCCAAATAGAAAATTCTTGGAACTAAACAACGATTATATAATAATTAATGCGTAACATACACTAATAATAATAATATGTTTATTTCACGAAGCCCAACTCCTATAACATGCGGTGATGCTTTTGTTAATCACTATTTAAATTGCACGCTTTGGCTAATCACTAATTTAATCAACATTTGCATGTGAGTTAACGCATGCATAAGACATTGGTTAGGGAGAAGCATCATATCACACTATATATTGTTTTCTAAAATCAATGCGTAAATGTTTGTTTTAATCAATCATTTCGCTAAATTGACCTGGCTGGATTAAGTTTTTTATTCTTCAATTAGTTTATTGACTAATCCTGTCGGATTTCAAATCCAACATGATTTTTTATGATAGTCCCAAGTTTTTTCTTTCGTAAAAAATTATTAATGTAATAATTTTGATTAAAATTATTTTAAGCAATGCAGTTTTGGTCAAAATTACAGAGTCTTTTATCTTTAGAACGAAGTAGTAGTTTGGGCAAAAAAAAAAAAAATCCTTTTTATTGCAATTGTCAAAAGGTGTTAAATTTTCATTTATTTTCAAAAGGCATCTCATCACATCTCGCGTCAGTTTATTTTTATTTTTAAATTTTTTTTATTTTTTTATATTATTATAATAATTATAAATTTATAATTACTATAATATAAAAATTTAAACTCTTATCAATATAAATAAACTGTATTACACTAGCTATGATTCATAGCTATTAAATAATATTTCATTTCTAGTTAATATTAATAAATATTATATTATAATAATATTTCAATTCTAATCAATATTAATATTATATTATAACAAATACAATTCATAACTTTTGTAATATAAACATTTTATTTTTGATAAATGCTAATCAACATTGGTTAACACATATTAACATAATAATGTTTTTTTAATCCAAGTATGCTGATTAATATAATTTTATAACAATTATAAATTATAGCTATTATAATATAAATAATTTATCTTCGATCAATATTAATAAAATATTAATAAGTATTATATTGTAATAATTATGAGATTATAATTATTATAATTGTATAATTATAATAAAATTATAGTTATTATAATTACGCATTAGTTATGATCTTATAATAATTATAATAGTATTAAAAATAAGGATAATTTGAAAAAAATAATATATGGAAGCGAGATTTGAGTATTCTTTTGATAATAAATAAAAACAAAAGAATGCTCTTTTTTAATATTCTGACCTTTCAATTTTTGTCTAAGTAATTTTGAGATAATATATTTTAAAGTGATGTAATATTGATCAAAATTATGGTATACAATAATATTTTGAATATTAAAGTATACGTATAGTGTTTTTTTATATATATAGTTTTAAAAGAGATGTTAAGTTTTGATGATGATACAAATGATTAGGATTTTATTAAATTATATATATATATATATTCTGCAACGGGGATAAGTGAGACGATTTAATACGATTAAATTTTTTTATTTTTTATTTTCCTCTCTCATATCCATGTAATAATTCTTACAAAATAACACTAGAATCAATATCAAAATAATACTAATTTATAAAAATCAATACTAAGGTAATACTGATTTATAAAAATCAGCACCATACTTAATATTGATTTGTACAAATTAGCACCAAGTGTGATGTTGGTAGAGTTGTAAATAAGTCAAGTCGAGCCAAGTTTTTGGGTGTTCAAACTTGTTTGATAAGATAACCGAGTCAGGTCGAGCCGAGCCTAAAATGAATCAAGCTTTTGAAATGATTGTTCAAGCTTAGCTTGATTTATTTTTTATGAGCTTGAGCTTGTTTAAAGCTTAGCTTGAGTTTGGTTTGTTTAGATATTATCGAACTCTCACTTCAAACTTGACTTGAGTTTGGTTCGTTTAGATATTATTGAACTGTCAATTCAAGCTTATTTGATTGTTTGAAATATTTACTTGTTTGATTGATTATTGAGCTTGATAATTCAAACTTATTTATTTATTTTATTTTATTTATTTAGCATGTTGATAAGAAATTTATTAATGAATATGATTGTTCACGAACGTTGTTCACGAATATTATTCACGAACATTATTCATGAATATTAACGAGCTGAACACGTATGTGTTCAAGCTTGTTTATTTAGTTTAATGAGTTGTTCAAGCTTATTTGTTTAATTGATCTTATATATATTGAACGAACATAAACAAGCTCTTATTGAGGTGAATGTCAAATTTGTTCACAAACGTTTAATTCATTTACGATCATATTTTTATCGTTTGTGATTAGAACGAAACAAATTTAACAAACGTAACGCATCAATAATTATATCATTAAAAATGTTTTTAAAAATTAAATTATTTGCATTATATTAATTAAAAAAAATTATGAAGAATAAAAGAAACTATTTTTTTTTAACCCCTTTCAACAAGAGCTCAATTTTTATTTTTTTATAAAGATATTCAAAATGTCTCTCGCGCGTTTCCTCGGCCACAAGCCCAACAAAGTTGCTGGTGCATTGAGCTTCTCATTGACCTCTCTTCCTCTACCGATAGGCCGAGGTTGAAGACTCAAGAATTGATATGATGATTATTTTGATAAATTTTAAAATTAATTTTTAATAAATATAAAATATTTCATTAGATATTTAATTCAGGCAAAAGAACTTATATAGTTTCCCCAATTTAAAAAATATGATGCTTGTGTTTTATAAATGTTTTGTAAGGTTAGTTAAACTTCCTAAATTCATATACAATAGCGATCATTTGAATTTTTAGATTAATAATTTGAATAATTCGAAACAACTTATTTTTATTAAAATTGCATCTCAT
>JBBUKS010000044.1:9646983-9685921 GCA_038050645.1 Hedychium gardnerianum
TAGCATACATACATCATCTATGCTACGACTAGCTCCTACCCGAAGGGAGCACTGGTCGTTATCATACATGCATCATCGATGCTACGACTAGCTCATACCTGAAGCGAGCACTAGTCGCTAGCTTACATGTGTCATCGATACTACAACTCACTCAACCAACCTAATGGGAGACATATCCGCTAGCATACATGTAATACTATGATGCTACGGCTCACTCAACCAACTCAATGGGAGACCTAGCTAATAACATACATGCATCACTGTGGTGGTACATAGACAAGTAAATTTACCGTCACATATGTCTAAACTACATAAATATACTCAGCTACATCCATGAAGATATACTAATCATGTTACACACCTCACGCATGTAAATAACTACAAATCATATATGAAAATCTCTATATGTAATATCATCCTCGGTACACATCATACACGTGTCCGCATCAATATCTACATGGAATAAATGAAACATAAACTATTAAGTATGTATAAATGCACGCCTAACGCGTGTCTAACACTACATGACCATAACATGTAATTTATAATGTCCGCATGTAAAACCGTATATGACAAGGACTATCTGATCTACATGGGATCAAACACACGTCACACGCGTGTTAAACAACTACATGATTACCCAATCATACACATGATCTTATCGTGTACACCATACACGTGTACACTCTACAGATATGATAAACAAAGAGACTGTATCAGAATAAACAGAGTATCTCAAGGTATAAGCATATAAGTATCAAAACTCATGTAACAATATGAATGGAGTCAAGGTATCACAGTTACTATATCAATCTAAATGTATCATGCACCAAGGTCAATAACTATAAAAGAATTCAAGCAAGAAATACCCACCTCCAATTAGGTCGTGCCGAGTAATCTTCAAGTCCAGGTACTCGTTCCGAATCAGTATCCTGTGTCATAGCAACCCGAATAAATATCAAAGTCTATCGTATAAACATACAACTGAACCAAAAACCTATACCAATTTAGGAAAAACCCTAATTGGCTCATTTCCGTTCCCTTTCCATTAACCACATTCCTAACCGATTAGGAAACCCCAAATGGATTCAACCCAATCCCATCCAGAGCTAGTTACAAGGCTTAGGAACAAGAGTTCTTTCAACCTTATAACCCTAACCCAGATGGTATTGTTTAATCCAATTAGGTCATCCATAAAACCGTATACAACCAAGAATCATATTCTTCAATTTATTTAGACAAATCATGTATCAGCTATTTAAACCTAACAATCCAAGAATCAAGATGCATACACATCTACATAATTCTAACATCCCAAAAATGATCATTGATCAAACGACCATAATACTCCAACAAGGTTTACCTTCCTCGTTGATTTTCAGCACAAATATGGTTGGATGTGATCGGAGCAAAAGCCATACAAGTTTCACTGTTAGCAATTGATCCGAGGTTGATCGACACCCAATTGGCCGAAACTTAGAGGTTATAACAAATTACCTCAAAAAGGTCTATAATCAATTTGAATTCAACACAAGCCCACTACCATGACTCAAATTAAATCCCAATAACTCCTTACCCTTGATGATTGTGGCTGCCGGAGTACAAACCGAAATGGCCGGAGCTGATCAAAACTACACAAGGCTGAATTAAAATGATCAAACACTCATCCGCAACAAATTCAAAGTTACACACCAATCCTTACCTAGATCTGGCTCGGCATCCTGTTGGAAGTGGCCAGAGCTCACTGTAGAAGTGGCTGAGTGGCGCTGATATCCCTTTTAGATGCTGATGGTGGAACGAATGTGGGAGAGTGGGATGAAACTCAAATCCTCCAAGAAAAAATTGGCAAGAACAACACCAAACCAGCCCAAACCGTGGTTGACCGGAGTTGATGAAGAGGTGGTCGGAGCTACCAAATCAGATCAGAAATCGCACACAGAAATCAACACCCCGATAAGATTCACCTGAGCAGTACTAAAAATATAATTCACAGAGCATTTACCATAGTATTGACCGGTAGTGAGGACGTCGGAGCCGGTAGAAGATCGATCGGGGCAGGAGAAATCCACTGGATGAGAAAGGTTGAATCCTAACCTCTCCAACTGAGGCCTGTCGCGACTAATGGCAGTAGCTGGAAACTAGGGCAAAAGCGATGATAACCCCCCCCATTAGCCGACAACTCGATTTGGTAGGAGAGGAATTCAGCAACGGTGGCGAGGGTGAAAGATCGAAAATCTTTGCTCTTGGTCAAAGGTGGTCGGCAGGAACGTCAAGCTGTGTTAATTGAAGTCGCCAACTGACGATGTCGGCCGGATAAAGGAAGAGGAGGAAGAAGGAAGAGACTGGGGTCTCGGGGAGAAAACGTCGACTGGGGAGAAATCAACTATATAGCATCCCTTGAGCAGCGTCGGCGCAATCCTCCTTGACCGGAAGAGGGGCGGCCCCGTTGGCCGGTGGCCACAAGGTTCGATGATGGCAAGCAGCGATCGGCGGTGGGAGAGCATTCGGCGAGAAGGAAAGAGTTTCGTTTTTTAGGGCAGAAATCGGGGATTAAGGAAATATATGGAAAATTAATTAACTTAGGTTAATTGAAGATATTAACTCCTCATTAATTGATATTCTAAACAGGCCCTTTAAAGCTTATATTTTATATCCCCGTAAATTCTTCCAAATAATTCCAATTAAATCCTAGAAAATTTCTAAAATTTCCAAAAATTCTTTTAAGCTTATTCTCCGGTCAACGCACATGGACATACATTCTACCACGTTACACATGGGTAGTCCGTAAATATCAAGGTCCCTGTCTGCGGGAGAAACTCTCTACCATAAATGGCCTCATGGGCAGACAGGAGGTAACTATCTAGCTACGGGTTACGAGAGAAACTCTCTACTATGTATGACCTCGTGGGCAGCCATGGTGTAACAAATCCAATATAGTAGCATGTCTACGACTAGCTCATACCCGAAGTCGCTAGCATACATGCATCAACAATGCTACGACTCACTCAACCAACCTAATGAGAGACATAGCCGATAGCATACATACAACACCAGGATGCTACGACTCACTCAACCAACTCAATGGGAGACATAGCCGATAGCATACATGTAATAACGTGATGCTACGGCTCACTCAACCAACTCAATGTGAGACATAGCCGATAACATTCATGCATCACCGTGGTGGTATATAGACAAGTAAATCTACCATCACATATGTCTAAACTACATAAATGTACTCTGCTAAATCCATGAAGACATACTAATCATGCTACACTCCTCACGCGTGTAAATAACTACAAATCATATATGATAATCTCTATATGCAATATCAACCTCGGTACACGTCATACACGTGTCCGCATAAATATCTACATGATATAGAATGAATCAAAAACTATCAAGTATGTATAAATGCAAGACACATGCGTGTCTATCACTACATGATCATATGCATGATTCTAAGGTACACGTCACACACATGTACACAATCACATAGCCCGAATAACTAAATCTATCATATGAACATAAACAAACGTCAAAACATATCAAATATCTACATGATTACCCAATCATACACAAGTTCCTATTGTGCACACCATACACATGTATACGCTACAGAATAAAGATCATGTAGACTGTATGAACATAAACAGAGTAAATAAAGTGCAAGCAGCCAGTGTCAAGCTCAAGTAAAAATTACAGCTAGAGTTAAGGTAAATACGACTACCTAAACAATATAACAATCATGCACTAAGGTCAATAAAAAAATGAGAACAAATAAGAAATACCCGCCTCCAAATAGGTCTTCTCGAGTAATCCTCAAGTCCAGGTATTCGTCCTGAATCAATATCCTGCGTCATAGTAACCCAAATAAATATCAAGGTCTATCATAAAATATATAACTGAACCAAATCCCATACCAAATTGGGAAACCCTAATTGGTTCATTTCATTTCCTTTCCTTTAATCACATCCTAAACCAATTAGGAAAACCCTAATTAGTTCAACTCAAACACATCTAGAGCTAGTTGCAAGGCTTAGGAATAAGAGTTCTTTCAACCTTATAACCCTAACCAGATGGTATTGTTTCATCCAATTAGGTCATCCATGAAACCAACAACATTATATCACCACACAAATCTTAAATTACTACCCATCTTTTTCCATCCAAGATCCCCAATTAATCACAACATAACCATACTCCTTTTTAAATTCATACAATAATCTAAACTCACATATCACAAACCCTAATTCACATACTCACCATTGCAAATGTATGAGCAGGAACAACCAAACTATTCTTTTCAGGAATTAAATCAAACAACTTGCGAGCATCCCCCACATAACACACTTTGCATACATGTTAACCAATGACTAACCCGAAATAATTTGACACATTAAATCATATACAACCTAAAATCAACCAACAACTACAACACATAATATCACATATTTACAAATCAAATGCTAATACAATACCCACCAATCTAATATTCATATAATCTCAAGATGACTACAAACACTAATAGTTTCCTTTCAAATCCAACAACCCAAATTAATACCACAACCCTTACCAGCGTTGATGATGGTTGTCGAACACAATTTGAGATGGCCAAAGCTACAGTGGCAGTGAATGCTCGGAATAAACCCCAATGGCTGAAACTCATAGTTTCTTTCTCCTTCCTTATGATCAAATTTCACATTCAGCCATCACAATAAAACTAAATTTCCAGAATAATATCAAAGCAATCCTTACCCTTCTGTCGACGTGGCTGACGGAATTTGATTAGGGATGACCGGAGCTACAGTAGCAGTGCTACATTCGGCCCATCAACAAAGACTCAATCCGGCCGGTGCTGTTGAGAAATCAGAGCTAGGGATTCAATGGACCCGATATGAAGAATAAGAACCTAATTCAAAGGAAGAAGAAGAGGAAGAAAGGTTCTTACCAAGTTCGAACCGACGACAATGAAACTTGGCCGGAGCAGTAGAATCCTCCGATTACAATGGATCGGATTTGATCTCCAACAAGGAAAAAGGTTTCCAAGGCTAGCCGCAACTATAAATCCAGATTCAGGGCAAAACCAACCGGCGATGGGAGGTGAGCGATCAAGTTGGAAAACTGGTCGGCAGTGGCTACAGATCGGGCTTGGCTGGCGATGAGTAAAGGAGGAGGTGATGGGAGACGATAGCGATTCGGGTTAAGCAAAGTTGGCCGGTGGGCAGCTGCAAATCGGGAGCTCGAGTTTTTGCGAGAAAGCTGAGAAAATCGCATGTGGCCGAGAGATGAATTCGGGGATGGATTTTTAATTAACTCAACTTAGGTTTAAATATAATATAACTTAGTTTAATTAAACTCAACATAGGTTAATTAATTCCAACATAAGGTTTAATTAAAACAATCAACTCCTCATTTAAATGATAACTTTCTCAAACAATTCGTATAAATTCGATTTAATCATTGAAAAATTTTCAAAAGACTATTTCTTAATTTTTACTTATTATTTTAATATTATTTAGCTGCCGAATATAATACTGTGTGACCACAATCGCTTGACTTAGCAATTTGGTTGTGCGATCACGACTGCCTAGAACTATTAATTTTAAAATATATTTATAAAGTTTAAATTTAAATAATTTTAATTAAATTAAAAAAAATATTTTGATGTTAAAATATTTCATATGTAATAATTTAATTTAATTTAAATTATTTTAATATATTGTAATATCTATGAGTGCAACTATTATACTTTGTAATAATTATAGTCGCACGTTACCGGAATAGAAATATTTTAGGACGAGAAAAATACTGAATGCTATTTTAAAATTTTAAAAGTATTTTTTATGAAAAAAAAGATCTTTTTTCTTTTTTAGGAAAATGGATGAATTATGCTCCTTTTAAGCTGCCCAATCACAAGGCATGGCCATGGATGATCGCCACCATCTCCTCTCACCATCTCCATCAACATCACAGTGCCACACAACGAATCGATGAAAACCACCAACACTTGTTTGCGCCGGCCGTCTTTTTGGGGAATCGATCGAAGCAGCCAGCCTCCGATGGCGTGTCCATGACTGGATTCCCTCTTTTTATTCCCCGCATCGCTCGTCGTCGTCAGATCTTCCTTTCCCCACTCATCCCGAGCTCGATCCCCTTTCGTTCTTCCTCCTTTCCGCCGAATCACGAACCCTAGCTCAGATCCTCGACCCTCTTCGACGCCGGCCTCTTCAAGCTTCTGCAGATTCAGCTCGGTGCTCGGCTATCTTGTGTTTGATTTCGCTACCGAGGTATTTGTTGTTTCTTTTTTTTTCCTTCTCCCGTTCACTCCGATATCTGAAAACAAAACTATTTTTTTGGCTGCTGTACCGCAATGATTATGGTTAATGTTATTTTTGGGGAAAATTTGTTTACGGATGAATTTTATAACGAGTTGTTGCGATGTTTGCATGTTCACTCCGATATTTGAAAAAAGCTCCGAAAAAACTGATTTTTGGGGGTTCTTAGCGGCACTGATTATTTTTCTGGGTTAACTTGTTCACAGTAGATGAACTTCGTGATGAGTTTTGCCATGGCCCTTGTTATTGCTCAGACAAACTATTTGGGATCGGAAAATTTATTAATATGACGTGGTCTCGGTTAATTTGCTTGTATTCACGGGTTGCTAAAGTTAAATTACTGTGTGAAAGGAGGAATTTTTATTTGAGAGGCTAGATACTCTAGTTATTTCGGATAATACCTGTTCAATTTTCTTAAGATTTGACTTTTAGTCCTGGGGTTCGTTTAAAATCGTTGTTCAGTATTTCGCTTTCAACATGTGGTGTTTTTGCCTATATATATATTCCTTTCTATTGAACAGTTGTGATTTCAGTTTGACAATGATCTACTGTAACTATGTAAGAGTTCTTATTGTGTTACTCATGTAAACCAGTATTAACCAGTGTTGTGCAATTGTTAGTGTATTAACAAAATTTCCAATTTTACTCCATTCATTCTATTCTGACTTGATGCTATGCTTCATAAGTTATTCAAGAATAAATATGCAAGTCTTAGCTTGACAGTGGTTCTCTAGCTTTCTTCTCTCACCAATAAATTTATCGGTATTTGAAATTTCATTAAGAGAAACGAACAGTACACGAATATATGGGTAGTCTTGTCTTTGGCGAGAATTTAGAATTTTAACTAAAAAGGTTTGTGTAAATGGAGTTCAACTTGTTAGTACATGATTTCTATAGCAAACCTTCTAGTGAATTAATAGTTAGATCCCTTTAGCATTTTTTTCTATGTATGTTTATTAATATGGCTATTGATTATTGAACAACCTTATTACAACATGCTTTTTGTTTGACATGAAGATCAGCAGGAAAATATGTTTTATTGTTAAAGTAATCTGGTCTTCCTGTGAATTTACTAATAATATGTGGAGATATAACGTTGTTAAAGCATTCATCAAACATATTACAATACTTTCCGTACTCAAACTTATTTGTCTTAAAATATTTAGTTTTCTAGGTCTGTCATTCACAAGTCAGTTTTCTGGCTTTCATATTTCAGAAATGCTATATTTGAAAGTAATACTCTCCACCAAAGCTACATATGCTTGCATAGGTGAAGGAAATATGCTAAATGTTCTTCTCTATATTTCAGTCGAAATGGAGGGATCTGGTAGAGGTGGCAGTGCTGATGTGGTATTGCAAAATTATAAACTTGGAAAGACTCTTGGCATTGGATCATTTGGCAAAGTTAAGATTGCAGAGCATTTGTTGACAGGGCACAAAGTTGCTATCAAGATTCTCAATCGTCGTAAAATAAAGAGCATGGAAATGGAAGAAAAAGGTTTGCTGTAGCTTAGTTATTGTGTCTTATTGCAGCGCCATTGTGCCCTTTATGCCCCATCTGCCAGCAGCCTTTCCTTGCTCAAGCCCATAAATAGTATACTTTTACTCGGTTATGTTTGATGCAATGTATCTAGATTACACTCATTGGTTTGAGCCTTTGCAGTGCTTGTCCATGTACACCGTTTCACTCACAATATTACTTTTTGAATATTCTTTGCCACAATAGTCAAGTAAATGTATAAGCAAGCTATAGTTGCTGTCAGATATAATTTATTTCTATTACTCTTGTAAGCTTTTAGCCATAAGGTCCATAACTATTTCGCCAAAGATTTTCTAACTACCAGCTATTCAAGCGGCTATAGTTGTATCTTTTCCGCTTGTAAACAATACCAGCTTTTTCTCTTGTAGCAGCTATTCAAGCTGCTACACAAGGTAGCAGCATAGAGCAAAAGAGACAAACGTGGCATGAACATCTGCATAGCTATATTTTAAACATCCACAGTTCAATCAGAAAAATGCAACTTGCTATGATGTCCTTTCCTATCCTTGAGAATGAGGTTTAAAATTTCGTTCTTTAATTGTTCATTTCATGCACTGACAACTGAAAACCCATTGAGACATGGGAATTCAGTGAAACTTCCACTAGTGATTGTCATGAGGCTATCTCACCTTTAATCCTAAGGGAATATAAGAAACTATCTTCAAATTATGTGACTAAAGATCACTTCCAAGTGATCATGTCATTATTTTTTTTGCCTTTGTTTGGTCTATCAGTAGCTATTCCTACTATGTGTTTGTGGCACCAAAATGGATATATTGGAAGCATATCCATGTTTTACAACCAGCATTAGGGAGACCCCTGTAATTTATTCGAAAGAATTGAAAGAATTTCATGTTAAACACACCAAAATCTAAGATTCCCTTGGCTCCAAATATGCCATGCGTTGCTCTGATGAAAAATTAAAATTTAAATATCATTAGTTTAATAGATCTCTTGATTATCTCTTTAATATTGTAACGTTTGCTGGATGTGATTTCTCTGTATTGCAGTGAGAAGAGAGATCAAAATATTAAGACTATTTATGCATCCTCATATTATCCGTCTTTATGAGGTGATTGAGACACCATCAGATATTTATGTTGTGATGGAATATGTTAAATCAGGAGAGCTATTTGATTATATTGTTGAAAAGGGAAGGCTACATGAGGATGAAGCTCGTCGCTTCTTCCAACAGGTACTTGAAAAAATCTTGCCTTTTCCTGATAACATCCTCATGAATTTTTCTATCTAATGTTGATTATTTCTATTTTTTAAAGTTTGGTCAATATCTATCTCAAAAATCTAATTTTTCTAATCCAAACCATCCCAAAACCCTTAGTTTAATCTTTTGTTCATTGTTCCTGACTTTGCGGATTCATCAAGAATGTTATGTTATTCGTTCTTACTATTATTGATGTCTGCTTTATATATGTTCCAACAGATGTACCAACTAATTATTTCACGATGTGTCTATTCTCCAAAAAATTGAATCATTACTGATTTTCTTTCTTCATGTTTGGCCAAATATCTATGGTTTTTCCAAATAGATCATATCTGGTGTTGAATATTGCCATAGAAACATGGTTGTTCATCGGGACTTGAAACCAGAGAATTTATTGTTGGATTCAAAGTGTAATGTTAAAATTGCTGACTTTGGCTTAAGTAATGTCATGCGTGATGGCCATTTTCTGAAGACTAGCTGTGGAAGCCCAAATTATGCTGCTCCTGAGGTATTATATATTCTACCTTTTTGATGTTTTGTTTTCCGATGATTTTTATTGTGATATAAAGTTGTTCATTGCAGGTAATTTCGGGAAAACTTTATGCAGGGCCTGAGGTAGATGTGTGGAGTTGCGGTGTCATTCTTTATGCTCTTCTTTGTGGGACCCTTCCCTTTGATGATGAGAACATACCAAATTTATTTAAGAAAATAAAGGCAAGAAAACTTTGACAAACAAGATTTTGCATTTCAGTTCCATAGACAAACAAAATAGATTTATAGTGTCATTTTTTAATAATTCAGGGTGGGATATATACCCTTCCTAGTCACTTGTCTGCGCTTGCACGGGATTTGATTCCTAGGATGCTCGTTGTCGATCCTATGAAGAGAATAACGATTCGAGAGATCCGAGAACATGCATGGTTCAAAACTCGCCTTCTGCGTTATCTTGCTGTCCCTCCACCAGATACTTCACAGCAAGCTAAAAAGGTGTACACCTTCAGCATTACTAAAGTCTTTCTCTTTTTTGAAACATACTTCTATAAGTTTCTGATTAACTACTATTACATTATCTACCGAGGATTTGTTTATGTTTTTCTTTGTATGTCTCTAGTACTAGATTCTTCTGTCCACTTGTAACAATAATTTGAGGACTGAGAACATAATTTTCATTTGGGAATAAGTGTCAAAATCAGCATACCTGTACATTTATTTAACAAAGATTTATCAGATGCCTTCAGATACTCTTGTTTGCAAACAATACATGCTTTAGATAAAAATCATTGTGGGCACTGATTATGTTCTTCTGGTGTATTTTCAATCCTGATCTTAGTTGATACCTTGAGGATTCTATAATTGATCTCACAGTTGATCATTCTTGCAGATAGATGAAGACATCATTGCAGAGGTGACTAAAATGGGTTTTGACAAGAATCAGTTGGTTGAATCTCTTCATAACAGGATTCAGAACGAGGTATTTCAAGCAAGGAAAAGATTCTTGAGTTACAACTTCACTTTCTGGAGCAATAACTGACTCGCTTAGTGTTTATAACTAGGCCACTGTTTCGTACTACTTGCTTCTGGACAACCGGTTTCGAGCTACTAGTGGCTACCTTGGTGGTGATTTTCAAGAAACTATGGTAAGCATTATTTTATACTGGATCGATCTCAATGATATGTAACTCTATCATCGGCGGATAACTGAAATCTCAAAGGTTCTGACTACTTTCTTGTTTGTGACAATTTTTTATTAGTAAATTGTGATTTATGAATGGCAATTGTTGTGCTCAACTTTTTTATTTTTTTTCTATTGAATGTGTTTTTTTGTAGGATTATAATTTGTTGAATAGGAGTTCAAGTGATGTTCCAGCTCCACATCGCCTACCGGGTTATATGGAGCAACAAGGAATCAGTTCAAGGGCACACTTCCCTTCCGAAAGGAAATGGGCTCTCGGTCTCCAGGTGCTCACACGTTCATCTTCCCCTTTCATTATGAATCATTCAGTTAATCTTTTTCTTCGCCTGAGTGTGCATTTTGATCAACAGTCTCGAGCTCCTCCTCGTGAAATCATGACTGAGGTCCTTAAAGCTCTACAAGAGCTAAATGTTTGCTGGAAAAAGATTGGACACTACAATATGAAGTGCCGTTACTTTCCTGGCTTTCCCGACACTGAAGGCATGCATAACAACTCTCTTCGCTCCAACCACGGCTTCAGTGATGAGACGACCATTGTTGAAACTAATGGCACCGGAAAAGAATCCATCGTAGTGAAATTTGAAATTCAGGTAAGTCCTCCCTATACACAGTCGAATTAGCGCAAGTTAACAAGGAAGCAAATGGACGGTTGACTCAGAAACACTGAGATGTCGGTATCGCCTTGTGTGCAGCTTTACAAGACGAGGGAGGAGAAGTATCTCCTCGACTTGCAGAGGGTCAGTGGTCCACAGCTTCTGTTTCTAGACTTGTGTGCGGCCTTCCTTGCCCAGCTCAGAGTCTTATGATAATGCCTCCTCGCTCGAGTTCTCGTATTCGTGTTATCGTGAATATAGACTTCGTAGCGAATTGAAACGCGTTGTATGACCGATGTGTTGTAAACCCTGGGAGGTCTTTGAGGGGCTCAGTGAGCTGCTAAATTGGCGAGCTTTCTTCAGCAAATGGTTGCCTTTATTTTTGTGGCGTGTACTTGTTTCTGATACAAAAGTCTCCTAAAATCTTTAGGTACCTTGGCCATTCCATTATCTACTCTTCTGTAGCTTTACAAAACATGAGGGTTGTCGAACCGATCGAGGTGGACCAGCCGGCCGAAGGCCCTCTTATGGTCTTGTTCGATCGGTCTGATCGGACCCGCAGCCACTGCCTGACTTGTTTAATTCAAATATAATTCACAAGTTTATAATTAGCTTTCAAGCAAGAATTTTTTTAATATAGATTCGATATTAATAAAAACTAAACTATTAATTAGTTTATACTGTTTTGTCTTAATATCCATATACATATTAATAATAGATAATTTTATCCATATCTCAAATTGAACTAAAGGGCAAAATCACTTTTTGGTTTTTGTTATTTTGTTCGGTTTGATCTATCAATTTCAAGAAAATTAAAGAATTCCAGCGGTATTCTGTAAATAAAATAATCTTTCTGTGGCGAAATGAAAAATATCCCCGAAGAGCATACAAGTGGACAGACTCATTTCATTTCCCTTCCATCCAAATCCAAAGCAATGGCTTCATCCCCTGTCTTCTTCCGGATGGGGCTTCTTCCTCCTCCTCCCGATGCTCCCCTCCGCTCATCGGAAGCGCAGAAGAAGCTACCGTACTACCCTCCTTCTCCTCCTCCTCCTCCTCCTCTTCCTCATTCTCCACGACTCTCCGTTTCCCGACGAGATGCTATCCTGACCATCTCAGCTCTTCCCCTCAGCTTCACTGCGCCACCCCTTCTTTCGCACGCACGAAATAGAAGGGGGAGGAAGGTCATCCCTCCGGAGGAGTACATGACCAGCCGTGAGTTGAGTTTCCTGCATCTTCTTCTTTTATGCACCATTTCCTAGTATCACAGAGGCATTCTAGTTCATAGCCTTTGTATGCTAATCTGGCTAGCTTCAGTTCTGTAATCTTTGTATTTTTGTTTGTGAATGGTATAATTGGATGCAAATTTTTATTGTCTTTTGTTTTAAAAAGGAATTACTTTATTTGCTCTGATTGCTCTAGTTCTCCTGCCTCATTCGGTTATCGTCTCTTTTAAACTTTCTTCATCTTCTTGTATTATGCACCTTTGCTGAAGCCTTTATCTTCTTGTCACAAGGGCATTCTGGTTAATAGTGGTTTTGTAGACTAATTTGGACACCGTCATTTCTATGACCTTTGTGTGTATGTTTGTGAAGGATATAAACTGGAGGCAATTTTCCAGCGATGATTATTCTCAATCTCCTATATGATTCGGGTTGGAATGACCTCCACCATAATCCAATGTAACATCATCTCTTGGGTTTCTTGCATACCAAAAACTCTCCTCGAGAAGAAGAAAACCATCCTTTATACAAACTTCTTGGTCTATGAGAATCTCCAAATGCCTCCTAAGGGATCTTGGAGGTTCCAAAATGCTCCAATAAATGAGAAAATTGCAGCAGTCACAAAATTCCAGCTGAATTACACCGATACAATGCTAAAAAAGTTAAATAATTATACACTAAGATTTCCTGCATAGGGCTGCAGTTGAGCCCAAACTGGCTCCCCTAGTGCAACATCTCAACTGACCAACTGTTGGTTCATATAGGTTGAGCTCCATCTTGAGCCTGTCCTAGGTGTAGGGTGCAGTGGTAAGTCACTCCCACCCTGAATTAGTTTACTAAAACCCTGTGTGGAACCATGACTTTGAGATAACGGAAGATAGTTTATTTTGAGAGTTCTGTTGTCATCATCAAGGGCGAAGCCAAGTATAAAGTTACCCGGGCTGTAGCCCGGAGTCCGACAGAGATAAAACATGAATTTACTGTAGAAGAAAGAAAAAAAAAAGCAAGAGAAATAAGAAGCAGCCCGGAGTGATCGCGTCGACGCCGCCGCTCGTAGTTCACAGTTCATGATCAGCCCAGATAGATCACCCGGGCTGGCTTCGCCAGTGGTCATCATCTAACTGTCAATTTTAGCAAATGAAAGAGTGCAATTTTTTTATACTTGTAATTGCATTAGGCTTGACAAAATGAAGCAAATGATATTTTAGTGGAAACATTTAATGACAAGGGTTTTGGATTTTCTCTGTATTATTCTGTATTTGCTCAAGTTATGTGAAAATAGCCTTTAAATGGATTGATAAGATAGCAAAAAAAAAAATGGTAGACAAGTTGATATTTTGAAGCATCAATTATGCTTATTTTTGCAGCATATTATTCAAAGTCAAATGAACTATAGTCTTTGTGGTACTACATAACTTCTCTCTTTTAGATTAAGTTTCTTCTGTGCTGTAGTAATGCCATATTTTCTTAATTTTCAATTTTATGAGATCTAAATGGGTAAAACAGTCAAAGACTTGAAGTACTGTGATCTTTTAGTTTATGTTTCTGGTGTTTTAGTAATTTCATATTTTCTTAATTTTCAGTTTTCTGAGGTCTAAATGTTTAAAACAGCTGAAGGCTTAAAGTACTATGATCTTGTTGAGGGAAAGGGCCCCAAAGCTGAGAAAGGCCTCACAGTGCAGGTTGTTTCCCATATCAAATTGCCCGCCTACTTGTTCCAGTGGCAAATGTTTTCTTCGCAAATGAAAATGCAAACCACATCATTGTATGCTGACCCTTGCTCTTTTAGGTACACTTCGACTGCATTTTTCGAGGGATCACAGCAGTTTCTAGTCGTGAATCTAAACTTCTAGCTGGAAATCGCATCATTGCACAGGTTATTTCCACGAGCGCAATTTGATTGTAGCATTTACATTGTGTCTTCTTCAGTAAGGCTGATTGTATTTACGTATTGATTGCATTCTTGTGGTAACACTAAGTGATTTCCTCACGTAATCACTCATTCGGAGGGAAACATAAAGATCCAAGTTTCCTATCAAGTGTGTTTTTATTGCTGTGTGGATTATGAACATAATTCCTTCTTATTTTCATGTAAAATTTTTTTGTCCTTAATATCAATCCTTCTCCTATTTTATTGTAATTCTGTATTCTTCTTTTTCGTGCTCACAACTTGTTGCTGCTTCGCGTTTTTGCTAATATCATTGCTCATTTTGAGTCTGTCCATGTCAAACTTTTGTGAAATTGTAGCACTGACAGAGCTTTTCTTCCTTTAGTAGCCATATGAATTTATTGTTGGTTCACTACCTGGTAAAGAAAGAAAGCGTGAATTTGTGGACAATGCAAACGGCCTTTATTCTGCCCAGGCTGCACCGAAACCCCCAGCAGCTCTGTATACGATAACCGAAGGCATGAAAGTAGGTGGGATGGTGAGTGTCTACAAAATCTTTTTTGCTTGCATGTTTCCTTGAAGCACATTCATAGCTTACATTACCTTGGCTTTTCATGTCCATGTTCTATCTTGAATGGTGCAGAGAACGGTGATCATCCCCCCTGAAGTGGGTTATGGAAAAAAGGGAATGAATGAAATACCAGTAAGAGTGTACATTATTTCTGAAATTCATCATTTCATCAATTTGTTTGTGTTCAGTCTAGAAAGTAGATCTATAGTTCGTAAACACGCACCTAGTTTGGAATGAGGGAATGAGGAAAAACTAAAATGATGGGGAGCACTCGTTATGCACAAACTCTTGTAGGTATCTTAAAAGCAGCTAATTTTTGTGAATTTTCAACCTTGTAGCCTGGAGTTGATTTTGAAATGAATGTGGAGCTTTTGGAAGTGATACCTCCAGGAGGAAAGTAATCTAGGTTCTTAAAAGATCAGCATCTCGGGGACTTTATTTAGTTTCTTTTCAGGGCAGGCGAAAGTCTTCTACTTCATGGATGATAAACAAAGTTCCTTTTGTTTCAGCAAGATCCCTCTTTTGAAATGCAAGACCAAAGCGAGTAGAATGTTTGGTTAACTTCTCGGTTCACCATGTATATCATTTTTTTCTTTTCTTTTGCAAATGTTCGAGTTAAATTAAACCCATTAAGTATTGTATTCTAATCACAGATATATACCCATTTCAATATTTCAAGATGAATGCTTTCTCTAGCTTCCTACAAGTTGCTCGGGAAAGAAAATATCATTGCCCCGGGGTGAAGCGATCCGGTACTGTTAATCAAATATTTAAAGTTTAAATTTCAATCATAATGTATTACAAGATATTTTTTCATGACAAATTTAAGAATGTTGGTGGCTCCAGATGAACAATCGTGACCATTTTTTGATTTATCAAATGTTCGGTGAAAAAAATTAGTTGGTTCGAATGGTTAATATCAGATTTACTTTTTAAACGAGCCAAACAATCTATTTAAATCTTAAACATGGTTTATCAAAAATAAAATAAAATCAGTTAAAATTTTGAATAATTTTATTTTTGGAAAAAAAAAAAGCTACTTCAACGAGTTAAATTAAATATTAACCAAAACATTTTAAATTAATTTTCTAAAATTCAACAATTATTGTTTTTCTTTTCTTTTGTGTTTCCATCATTTTTTCTTCTACGCAGTCCCTTGAAGCGCTAGCCGTCTTATCCTCTACTGTTGCTCCGCTAGGGTTGGAACGGGAAGGAGGATGCAGAGCTCGCTGAGGTACGATGGCGATTCGAGATCCCTTCGCATCCACGCGAAGGAGAGGATTCCACTCGCTTCCGATACCCTACTCCAGGTTCATCCCCATCCTTACTTCCCTCTCTCCTTTGCGTCGGGACTGGATCTTTCTGTTTTCGTAAGAAGGAAAAAATGAGCTTTGGACTTTCTCCATATAGATCAAAATATGTAGCAAAAATGGAGGAAAATTAGTATGGATCTAATTGTTTCATGCATTGCTTCCTATGATTATTGTTTCTTGTTTAGAAATGATGAGTTGCACGGTGTTGCTGAGATTTTATGTTTTTCTTTCTGGAGAAACTAAGTATATCGTATCCTATCAGGCTAATGCGGAGTTAGACACCAAGTCTGGAAGTCCTAGTTATCTTTCTTTAATGTTTCGGCATTTTTATCCTGAGGTACATCTTTTGCGCTGGTATATGCTTTGAACATAATAAGAATCTGAGTTTGTGGAGTGACTTTTGTTCTGATTGAGTAGTCGTCAGCCAGCATGGGTATGGGCGTCCAATTTAACAAAGATGAGAAACTGAGCTATAGTGTTCGAGCAAAGAGGGCATTCCCAATCACAGCCAATGGATTAGCGGGCATAAACTTGAAAGGAAGGTTCTATTTTTCCGAAGGATTTAAGGAGGTTTGTACTTTTTGGTATTTCCCATTTTTGTCCAATTTAAATCGTGAAATTTCTATAATGACTAAGAGATATGAGCATTGTCTTGGATGTAATTTGTTTCTCTTGTCTTCTTAAATTGAGAACACACATTTGAATGATAAATTGATTTGAAGTATCATAACCAGCCAGTTAAATCATCATCGAGTGAACCTAGTTCAAGGATAATTTTAATGGTTCTACCTCTAGGTTCGTTGAATACTAAGGATAATCTAAAATTACTTGTAGACATGTCTGGATAATCCGGCTTGATTATTTTTACCATGGTTCACTATGGGGTGTTGGGTTAAATTCTATGTTAGTGCTGATATTTTTGATTAATTCTTCATTAATTTATGTTCACTGTTTCAGGATTGTCATTTGACAGAAAAGCCTGTGTGGCAATATCTCTTAGCTAAGTCAACTTGCAAATGAAATTGTCAATCTGAATCGCAGTTCTGTTTAAGATGCTGAATGTGATTAATGGCCTTTTTTCATTTGCTCTAGTACTTCATATTTAAACCAAGACACTTTTCAGTTTATATTAGAATCATTAGTAAATAGCTTATCATTTGGCTGAGTTTGATATTCTCAATGATGTGAGTCACGCAAGGTCATTTATGACAATCTTGTATTCTTACTTATGGTGGTAATGGTTATGTTTGATCACCATTTCATCTACTCACAACTACATGACATTTGTCTGCACAAGTAATAGCTTGTTGTTTGGGCTAAATATATAAATTACTGATGTACTGATCCCATTAAGTAACTCACTTGTGAGAATTATATTATACACTTCATGCGAGATCATTGTTTGAGTTCAATATAGTTTTACTACTGGTGAGCTCAATACGACATGAAAATTATGTAATAGAGTCCATGCAAAAGTAATAACTCAAAGTTTGAAGTGAGTGTAGTTTATTATTGGTTTGTCCCACATGATGATGAAAATTGTATAGATTATATTGCACATTCTTAATTTCTCATTGGGCTTAGTATTGTATCACTAAGTGACGAGCATTACCAAGACAACTACTTTCAGCAATAATAGATGTTAAATACTTCAAGTTTGATTGTCCCTTTGTACATAAACTTCATTGTTTCAGCTTTTCTCTATTATTCAGGCTTTCCTCTATAGGTAAGGGAGGGGGGATAAGTATAAGTCGAGTATATTTATGCTCAATTGTCTCTTTGTCATTTTCTTTTTCATTAACAATCCAAATTATTAGTTTGTAATATGATCCTTAAATTCTGTTTCGTACCATATATCAGATGTCGAATGGAGACATGCCCATGTTAATTAATTACTAGTCGAACTGCATGAAGTTTAGGCGCTATATTGTCCAATGATCACTGTTAGTTTTCTATCTTGTCTATGATTGTTACATCAGTATGACAGTGTTATGTACATTCTGACTGTTTTCATAAACTTAGAATTTTTAATTTACCTTAAAAGAGTTATTATTTATATTTGTAGAGGAAGGCAAAAGGTGCAGTTGAGTTAGCATGGGGCATTCTCAATTTCCAGAAAGAACAAGATGTGAGGATTAAATTTGGATATGATATCAGTAATCAGGTATGTGTCTTTCCTTAGATGACACTTGGCAACTTAGATCTGCATCATGAACTCCTAGTTATATATATATCATCCTGAGCAAGCTGTGCTCGTAGACCCCTTAGACTGCACTTGCAAGGTGTTCTAATTGACTATCTGTGTAAGCGGTTACATTCAGCATATACACAATCTTGAATGGTGGGTTTTGATGGGTTGGGTATTGTGGTAGCTCGCATATGTTATATGGGACTGTAAAGTCATGCTTTCTCCCACAGTTCCATTAAGGGACTCCTGGTCTGGCCATTTGTCAATAGACACTTGAAAGTTGCTTTGGATTACAGTGGAAGTTGTACGGTATGGTAAGACTGATAACAGAACCTTGGTTGCATTCAAACCAACAATTCCGATTCGAGAGGGCCCTCCATTTTACACTGTAGAATGTTATGGGCCCAGGCCAGCCAGCAGATAAAAATCTTGTGGGATTAAGATTCAGAGGGGCATATACCTCTTTAATATATAGATATTCATACCCTATTTCGGTGATGATTGGAAAGAGAGTAAAGCCTCAACTTCTCAATTCTCTGTAGTTTAGGATGTCAGGTTTATATCCCATTATCTAGGACTAGTAGGGCTGGAAATGAACCGCATGTTTGTGAACAAATTTGTTTATGTTCGTCCAATAGTGAAAGTATATATAAAAGAAATAAGTTTTTACACTAGTGAGGACGGTTCACTAATGTTCATAAACATGAACAATTTATTAATGTGAAGTTTTAATTATAAATTTATTTCTTATTTTTTTTATTCAAATTCATAAAAATGTAAGATAGTATTTTATAAAATTTACAATCTTAAATTATTCACAATATATTAAAAGTATGGAAATAATATAAGTTTCATGGATTTAATATACGTTTAACCATAATTATAAGGACAACTATGTTGTTAGTTGAGCTTGATAAAAAGTTCAAATTTGGCTCGAGCTTAGTAAGATTTTTTAATAAACAAACTCGAAACTCGAACACACTCAATAAGAAAATAAAACAAGCTTGAAGAAAGTTAAGCTCGGCTCGGTTTGATTCGTTTACAACCCTAAGGACGGGCTACATGATTCTTATCTACCCATTAAATTCTTGTTCAAATACCTTATTATCTTCTAGAAAATGGCGTCCCATTGCATCTTCTTATAATTTAATGTTTTTAAGTATTTACAATATATTTATGGAGATAGGAAACTTTGGATGATCATAGTGCACTATCTTGTTTGAGAATAAAAAATACCTAGCATTTACCTTTTTTTGACACCTATGAATTCGTTAAAAGTTAATGGTCAAAACGTTAATGATAAATAGTTTTTTTTTTCTCAACGCAAGGAGAAAATTTTTACAAATGAAATTAGGCCTAATGTTTTCTCACTAATGCAGGTGCCGTATTTACAGATCAGAGAAAACAATTGGACCCTTAACACCGATGTCAATGGAAAATGGAATGTAAGATTTGATCTCTGATCCTCTTGCCTTTACCATTTATGGCAGGTGTTAAGACTGAGAGACCCATTTTTTAAGGCTTGAGTATTGATAGCATGACATCCATTTTCGATTGTTGTTATTGAGTAATGTTCTTCCTTCATGCTCTCCCTGTACTTGTTCCATCATGGTTGACAAATAGCTTCTCGCTCATTGATGTTTTTCTCAAGTACTAAACTACACTAGCTCCTCCCTTCTCAGTTGAGTTTTCACGTCAAAGATTCAATCACATTGACTCCTCTCCCTTTATGAGCGTTGAGTATTGCTACATTCGATCTGTTCATTTAATGTATCTCCAAAAAACTACACTACCACTTCCTTCTTAGGTGTTGAGTGTGCATGTTGATGTTGATCATGAACTTCTATTGCACTTGTTCACCTTCTTCATCCTCCTCGTCGACGCATTAAAATTATCACTTTAGCTCTTTGTTTAAACTATTTTATGTCAATACTGATAGTCGGCCAAACAATTGAGTCAACATACTTTAGAATAGGGAAAATGATAAAGTTACAAACCCATAGAAAATAAATCACAGATAACAAGTCAAAATGAACTGAAGCATAAGCGGGTAAACTGTATTTACCCTTGACCACAATGGCAATTTGAACTAAAATCCTCTTAGGGACAACTAGGACAAGAGTAGTTACCCCAATCATTCTCTAATATATCTTCTCGATATCATATGCCACAGTGTGCTCCTTCCACACTCCATTCTCCAAGTACTTCTCATAGAAGCTCATATTTCCATCTGCCTTCATGGTCAAAGCAACAGAGCTCCTTGTTCCATAGAGTCCCTGTCCAATTTGACACGAAACAAAGGAATTGACTAGGCTACTTGCTCGTGAAGATGAGAACAAATCTTAGTCTTTTTTCGACTGTTTAATCTAGACATGTTCGACATGCCCAGATTGAATGGCTAAAAAGATACCGTCCATAGAAAGTCCTTTAAGGAGAGTCTTGTGAAGGAAATAAAAAAGAAAGGAAGGGTTTGACATGCGCTTACTAGTTTGGTCTTGACCTCAACAAAAATGGAGCTCAAATTGAGTTCCCAGTCCGGATCGCAGCCAGTGTTGGGCAAGCTTTCTCTATCAGCTTTCGTGGTGTCACACATGAGCTTCTCGATCATGTCTTTGGGATGGATAACCTCTTCCTCTCCATAATTTAGAAGTAGGTTGATGAATGCCGCGCGAAGGCGTTGCGCCTATGGAAGGTTAAACATTGACGATAACAACATATAACAAATAGTTTTATGACACGATTAAGATTCTGTTTTACTTCGATTCACATTTCTCCCTCGTACGAAACGCGACAGAATTGTTTGCTCACCTTATGCCAGGAGGTGTCCAATTTTGCATTTGAAAGCACATGAAGGCCTGGTGAGACCACTTGTATAGTAATAGGTTCCCCCTTTGGTCTATTTGATACATAAACCATGAGCTTAGCAGAAATGTCAGCAACTATGAGATTAAACCCATTATACTCATTTGCTTCCTCCTTCAATTCCTCTGCAAATTCTAGTGGGTTCATCCTCCCCTGCAATGGTCTAATTTTTGTTCAAGGGCTCGAGCAAACCAATTGTACATTCTACAGCTATAAGGGGGCTTACAAGGATGCATGACCTACCTGAAGAAACCTAAGTGGCAAGTCTCCTCTTGTTCTTGCACATGGGAGGACATCAGGCTCCAATACATTGGTGAGGAAAGCCAACCTCCCGTCCCTCGTGCAACCCAACCATGTTCCGCCGCATAAGCCATCCCTTCCTCCCAAAATCTTCTTGGTGCCCTTTCCCCACCATCCCACCGGATCCGTAAGCCTGAAACCGTTCCTTTGGTTAGCTACTAGGTTTACATACGTCTCCTTTGAGACCTCTCTTAAAAGTTACAAACAATGTATATAAATAATTCACAATTTAGATATGAATCCTCGGCATACAATGAACAAGATAAACAATCTTTCATGACTAAAGAAACAACAATAAGAAAACAATGAAACTAGGTTTCGTCATACCGATCGTGAAACTCATCTCTATTGTGCAAAAGGATTAGTGGGTAGAGAGGATGATCTTGCCAAAGCCATGCAACAATGCACATCTTGTTTTTTTTTTCTCTTTTCTCTTTTTTCCGATGAAATACAATATATATAGATCATCGTCCATCTACCAACATACTAAACAAAACCCAAGCAAGCAATGAAACATGACCCCCTTCCAAATTCTCACATCCTCATCTACTCCAATGACCATATTTATTGACTAGGGTTTAAGTTGCCATCCAAAATAAGTAAAATGTTGCACATGGATGCTTTAAGTGATCTCTAAATTTGTGTTCGCAAAAGAGTTTAAAGTCTTAATCAAATAGCCACTTCGGAGATTCAATTAGATCGATGTGGGAGTGATTTGAATTATGAAGGCACTTCACTTGAATTGCATTTACTAAAAGAACTACATCAATTTTAATCTATGCTCATTTACTATCGTAAAGGTCTTTAAAGTCTAAATTATCTGGGAGGCCTCTCTCTAATTTCAATCACTCTTTCTCACTTTTCGCCTTATCTTGTTCTTATCATATGATATAAGATGACCCACAACCGATGTCTACAACTATCCCAACTACCTTGTTCATCATCCATTCTTGTTCCTTTACTACTTGTAAGTCCTTCGGCTATGCTAAAAAGGCGCCTCAATTTATAGCAACATCAAACATGGACGTTTTTTTTTCAAAAAAAAAATTAATTAAATAGACATCTCACTTATAATTTTATTCCAAAAATATTCTTAATTTAATGTTATTATAGAAACTACACAATAGCTATGACAATATATTTAAAATAAATTTAGGATTTAAAATTTAAGATTACATCATGTATAAACTATCGAGTAGCTGTTACAACATAATTAAGATTAATTTAAGATTTAATATTTAGAATTTAGAATTATAACAGTTATATAATCGCTTCTATAATCATTTTAAAATGATTTTAATAAGATTTTAATAATTTTAATATAAATAATATTTTAATAAAATAATATCCATATCCTAAATTCTAAATTAATATTAAACACATTGAATAACTTTTACAAATTATAGTAATTACTGATTAAATTGTATACGATATAAATTTTATATTTCAAGCTCACTCTAAATATATTATAATAATTATTGAATAATTATTATATATTATAGAAATTAGTTAATAACTGTTACGTATTATAGAACCTATATGATAGTTTCTACGGGATAAAATCAGAAAAGTTGTACCCATTTGATTTTTTTTTCACAAAAAAGACAAAAGGATTTGTAAAATTGAAGATGCCTTTTTTATTTTTGCTCTTGCTTTTCTTTTTCCTCTTCCGCTTTTATTATTAAATTATTTAACAGAATAATAATATTAAGTTTGGGCATTTTATGAAATAACGTGAATGTTAGACAGCGGAGTGAAATTTTCCTTGCTATATAAAAGCATGCCTTCTGTCTGTCTTCCGAACTCCGTCACTCTCTCCGTCGTTGAATGCGCGTTCCCGTCGCCGGAACCCTAATTCCCTCCACAAAATCTATCCTCCGGAATCGTTCCGCAATCGGTTTCACGTCGTTAATCCGATGGCAAGATCACCTTTTTCTCTACCGCCGACTCAAGAGCTCATCTCTGCCGGCGACATCCGCCACGTTTCCTCCCGTCCTCAAAGCCTGCGCCAATCTCGAGCTCTTCGACCATGGAGAATCGATCCACGCCGATGTCATCAAGATGGGCTTCGCTTCCTACAGCTCCACCTGCAACACTATCATGAGTCTGTACACCAAGCGCGGAGCCACCCACTGCGCGCTGAACCTGTTCGGCGAAATGCTGCAGAGAGATTCGATATCTTGGAACGTCATAATCCATGGTTTATTGAGTCGTGGAGACTCCGAAGCCGGGATGGGATTCTTCCGGCAAGCCCGAACCCTGGGGTTTGAGCCAAATGTGGCTACATTGGTGCTTGCAATTCAAGCTTCATGGAAGCTGGAGGAAGTTGATGAAGGTCTAAAATTGCATGATTTTGTTCTAAAGAATGGATTTTTGGCTGATGTTTCTGTTCAAAATTCCTTGATTTCCATGTATGCAAAGGTGGGACTTATTGATTCTGCACGAAGAGTTTTCGATGAGACCGAAGAGAAAGATGTGATATCTTGGAGTTCCCTGATCGGTGGATATGTGCAGAATGGACGAGCTGTCCTGGCATTGCAGCTGTTTCGCGATATGTCTAGTGAATGTGAGATGGATGAGCTAACCGCTGCTTCTGTTCTTCAAGCTTGCAGCTTTATGGAGGATGTCCACCAGGGTAGCTCATTCCATTGTCACTTGATTCACAAAGGTATCGAACATGACTTGTTTGTTCAGAATTCTTTGATCGACATGTACTCAAAGTGCAATGATGTGGATTCTGCACGCAATGTATTTGATACGATGAGTGATCGGAACAGCGTGTCATGGAACACTATGGTATCTGGTTTACTCCGCAATGAAAGGCATCAAGAAGCAGTGGCATTGTTTGATTCGATGAAGAAAGGTGGAGTTCTGATTGATGAGGTTGCGCTAGTGAACTTGTTGCAATCATGTAAGAAACTTGATCAGGTAATTTGGTGCAAGTGCATCCATTCCATGATCATCAAGAAGGAATTCGCCTCGAATACCATTGTGCTGAACAATTTGATGGATGCTTATGTGAAGTGCAACAATGTAGAACTCGCTGCAGAATTGTTTAACCGAATGGAGAGCAGAAATGTAATCTCATGGAGTATTATCGTCGCAGGCTTTGCGCGCAATGGCCAGCCAGATAAAGCGATCGCGAACTTCATACAGATGTGGTTGGCAGGGGGGCAACTGAATCCAGTTGCGATGCTGAGTGTTCTGGAGGCATGTGCTGTTGCTGCGGAGCTCAAATTGTCAAAGTCTGCTCATGGTATCGTCTTAAGGAACCAGTTTGCGAGTGACCTAGCGATTGGCACTGCGATTCTTGACATGTATGCTAAGTGTGGTGATGTAAGTTCGGCAAGAAAAGTGTTCGAGAGCGCCGTAGAGAAGAATGTTATGACTTGGAATGCGATGATAGGGGCATTTGGAATGAATGGATGCCCACGAGCTTCACTTACGGTTTTCAATGAGATGGTATCGCAAAATGTGAAGCCCAATGAAGTGACTATCCTTGTTGTGTTGTCGGCCTGTAGCCATGGAGGTTTAGTCGAAGAAGGGCTCTCTATTTTTAAGAGTATGACCTCAGATCCTTCTCTTCGTGCCAGTGTGGAACACTACTCATGTGTTGTGGACATGTTGGGAAGAGCGGGAGACCTTGAAGGTGCTTTAGAGGTGATCGGAAGGATGCCCGAAGCCGGCCCTGCCGCTTGGAGTTCCCTGCTGAGCGCGTGCAGGAGTCACGGAAACTGCGAAGTTGGGCAAAATGCAGCTGCTCGAATCCTCGAACTAGAGCCTTCGAATCCAGCAGGGTATTTGCTGACATCGAGTATGTACGCGAAAGGTGGATCTATTGATGAAATGGCACGAACGAGATTGTTGTTGAAGAGAAAGGGTGTGAGGGTTATCGGTGGTTACAGTTTGGTCCATATCGATCGAAAGGCACACAAGTTTGTTTCTTGGGATGGCTCTCACCCTCAAACTGAAGAGGTATACTCCATGATTGAATTCCTGCACAATTGTATGTGCTTGTCTGATAAGAATGACTTGTTATAATCTCATAAGCAAGATTTGGAAGATTCTTCAATTTAAAACCTAAATTTTTTATATGGCTTTTCATGAAAACTCATCTGTAAACATATTATAACTATAAATTATAACTACTACAAACGACTATATACATGTTATTACCAAATATGAATCATAAATTCAGATCATAAAAAAAGATAGAGTGCTGCTCTTTTGATTTTTTTTTCCCAATAAATTAAAATTATTAGAAAAACTATAATTTCTCTTTTTGATGATTTAAAAAGACATCTGAAAACATCTTTTTAATATTTGCCAATATGCTCGAGCATGCTCAACAAGTTTCACATGGATAATATCGTCAACAAATTTCCTAAACGTTTAAGCAATAATATCACAGTAGTGACAGGGAAACAAAAATGATTCAAAGTCACAACAACTTGCAGAAAATAGAGAGTCAAATGTAGCAAAACAAAGCATTTTGAGCACAAAAACTCTGCACATAGGATAGGAGGAGCGAAAGGTAACACAGCATCTGCCTGGAAAGAGATGATGATTGTCTCTATCTTCTAATTGGAGGAACAGCACCTCGACCTGGAGGGCCGCCGCGCCCAGCTGCTTGCGCCTGAAATAGAAAATGCCAAGGTTGACAAATCTTCTTGAAGCAAATAAGGCGTGTGCCTCAGTTCAACGCAGTGGAGTTGGCAATGAAGTAAAAGGGAGTTTCTATTTCACATCCATTTTTTTCAGAAAGGAAATGCACTAGTGACAAGAAGAATAGATGGCAGTGATGATAGACAATCAACAATACTAACAATAACAATAGCAACAAACTCTTTGCATGAGGCATTTTGGATTAGCGATATAATCTCATCACTGGTAATGTCTAGATAATTTACATCATTAATCATTTTAATGAAAACTCATTTGGTTCCCCTTTAGCTGTTGCATTCTAAACTACAAATTAATTGCCAAACTAAGGACCTTTCAAGTAGCATTTAACCATGCCCACATCAATGCCAAGGAAAAATGAAATTGATAAGAGGATGCATTGCATGGCAGTAGAGCTAGAGGACATTGCAGAGCCAAGGAATAAGAGAAAAAGCCAAAAAGTTCAGCACATAAAGAGTGAAAATAAGAGATAGCATGAACAAAACATGTAAAACAGCAATCAGAAAAGAATAATTAGACTAGAAAGTTGATTAGAAGGGTGTAAGATAATGAAAAAAAAGGTGATGGAGCAGTGGAGAACATATTCACAAATATCAAAGCCATTCTAAGCAAACGTAAAGTGGAAAGCGAGTTTTGTGCTTGTCAATTCTAGAAGCGCAAAGACTTGAGTGGCGGAGTTGTCACCTCCATCAGATATGGCACTGGTAGGGGCCCAAGTGCCTTTAGGAACCCATTAGGGAGGTGGTAGATAGGAGAAATGGTACCCAGCTTAGTTTATGTCATCAGGTACAAGTTCAGTCATGCTTCACTAAAAATAAAAATGCATCTGGTTCATTTTTTTTCCGAATGAATAAACAAATATAAAAACACTTTGGGAATTCAGACATAAGAAGACACTTGAAAGAACCAAAACCCTTTGCCTACCAGAATCATTGAGATCAGAACACTATTAACACAGGCAGTAAATTAGAATGACAAAGCTGAGAACTGCGACCTAGAATTTATCAAGGCATCAGGTAAGTCAGAATCTAGAAAAACACAAGGACAATCTTCCTTGAACAATGCCCATCCTAGCAAAAATACTTTAGGGATTCAGAAATACTTTGAGGGTTCGGACAGATAGAAAAACAGAAGAAGCAAAAAAGTTTGTTTATCAGAATCATTGAGTTCAGATCACTATAAACAGGAAATAAAATTAGAATGTTAAGCTGAAACACAACAACTAGCTCAATGTCTAGAAGGATAAATTAGAAACCTACTAAGGAAAAGAATTATATATGTGAGGAAAAAATCTCCCTTAAATAATACTCACCCTTGCACGCATGGCAACGGCACGACCGCGACCAACTCCAAGAGCAGATCCTTTGCCCTTAACAAAAACAACATATCAATTCAGAAACAGGAGAAAAAAACACACATTTCCAACAAAGAAAACAGGAGAGAAGTTTTTTTACTCTGATTCTAGCATCCAAGCGCTTAAACATCGGTGCATTCTTAAGCATATCAGGGATGACCATAAACCTGTAATACAAACATGAACCAAGTCATAAAACTATAAACTAATAAAAAGACATGATATGATCAACAATGAAAAAAGTGGAGATCTACCTTACTTTGCTCCCTCGTATGAAAACATGTTCGAGCTGTGATACTTTCCCATCCTATCAATCAAGAATAACATCAAAAATGAAAACTTGAAGAATCAAATCTACAATAGATCCAGTCTATGTGATCGATATCCAACAGGCATCGGCAAAGATAATAAAGTAAACGTACAGAACAACAAGGCAATCTAAGAGCATAAAACGGGACGGGAACGGAAATAAAAAATCTTTGAGCAGAAGTACGGAGAAGGAAGGGGAAAAGGCAATCTAAGATTTACCTTGGCAGTATATGTGATGCTTTCGAGTTGGCAGTTCCAGTTGTCCTCGCACTCGATCATGTTGCCCCGGTAGAGCTCGCCGCTCTTGAGCTCCACCGTGACGATGTGTCCCTCCGCCTCGTGAAGCAGCTTCACGGGGATCCCTAGACTCCGGCTCATCTTAAACTAGTCGCCTTCTTCTGCCCTCCTCTCTTCTGTGCGCTTAAGCCCTAACACGATGTGAAGGGGAAAAAAAAACAAAGACGGCAACGAAAATTGTAGAATTGGATATATATAGATATATATATTTAAAAAGGGGGGAAATAGATCATATATATTAAGTAAAAATTAATTTAAAATAATATAATTTTTATAATAAAATGATATAATTTTAGTTAAAATTATTTTAAAGTACTTTATTTTTGATCAAAATTATGTGTTTTGAATAATATATTTTTAAGGCGAAATAAAATTGAAATTGCTGCCAAAGGGACACAGAAGAGTATTTTAGATATTAAATGGAGTTTTATTTTAAGAGTTTTATAAAATTCCATTTTATTTCGTTTATTTAATCTAGTGTGGAACCCGGAACAGCAGTCAGGCGGTGAGACCTCGAGGTGTAACTTCCTTCCTTACCGTCGTCTTTTCGAAGGGCGATTAAGAAGCCAACCCCGGCAATGTCCGCGGAACCACCGTTGTCGGCGACGATCGCCGCTCAGCTCAACCATCTCCTCACATACTCTCCCCTCTCCGTCAAGGTATTCTCCCTAAACGCTTCGATCCTCTCCGTGTGTCTCGTCTTCTCTCGATCTCATGGCGATGTTTTTGATGTAGGTCGAGAAGTTATGGTCCGGATCCAAGGTATTCACCGACCGCTTCACTCTCTCAATCCCCTTCTGCCTTGACTACATCAAATGTGAGAATAATCGAAGACTCCCCTTCCCTTGTTTGAGTTATTATCGTTCTTTTTTTTTGCCCTAATTGGGATCGGATTCGTTTCAGGGGATGTGATCTACAACGCGCTCCACCCGTCACTAGCGCCGGATGTCGTCTTTTCGCTGGAGGACGATGACTTCGATCCCCTAGGTGATATAGCGAGGGAGGGGGATATGCGGATGAGCAAGAGCAGTTTGTGCGATTGGAACAGAAAAGATCCATCGAAGCTGATGGCTCTTGTCCATGAACTCAGGTTCTTCATCTTAGACCACTCATATTTGTGTGATCGATAGTCGGGTTCGTTTGTTGTTGCTTATTTTTATTCTGAAATTAGGGATCTGTACACACATTATCAGAGGAGGAAGGTAGGGGAGATTGATGATGCTAGGCTTAAGTTTGAACTTAATACGATGCTTTCGAGGGAGGTAATTGCCATAAGCCTGTTCTTTGTCTCCTTTTCCTGTGGCTTAACTGGAACACAAGTTGTGTTTGCGGAAGATATATCCAAGATAAAATTATAGTGGAAGAAATGATTCATAGAATCTACCTCCAAAAATTTTGAGATCTGCCTTGGCTATTTTTTTTAAATGTTGCTATTATTTGATTCCTAGTTGCTGATCAGTTATGTAAATTTGTTGTTTATGCAAAAAAAAGTTGTAGTTTCTTAGATATTTTGTTCTTTTTACTGAATTTTGCTTCTGTACAATGTTTTACCACATACACCATATTTTTCTCTTCCATTTACCTCTTCCAGAGTTTACTCTTCACTTACTGCTTGCATTGCTAATCCTTTTTTTAATGTTCACTGATGGTTTTTTCTTTCTGTTTGAAATTAACCATAGCTCATTCTCATAAATGGGATAATCTAGTGACTTTGTTTTCATGCATTTTTACCTTTTCTATATGTTGACAATAATAGATGACAATCTGACAGATAGCACTTTATTTTTGGTAACTCCAGTTGTTATTGTACAGGGGATTGAAGTATGTATGATTTCATCTACTGATAGGGTAAGTTCCATTAGTAATTAGACTTATTGTTTGTTTTGAGAATAATTCAAGTATATGAAGGCTAAACCTCTAATTCTTCATACTGTATTAAACCCTCATATAGCCAGAGGAAGTAAAATTTTCTGTACCCTTACTTGATACTACGGACTTAAACAAGTTAGTAACAGCATGCACTTGGAAACATCAGCAGAAGATCTACTTGCAGGTATCTTTCTTTCCTTACCAGGGATATCATAATTTTGCTTCTATGTGTTGAAACAGTTTAAACAGACTGCAATAATTGGGAGTGAACCTTATGCTGTTATTCTTGTAGTTGTATTTGTCTTACCTATGTTCCATAGCAGTTCAACTATTAGGTACAGAATCAACTTCATCAAAGAAGCTAATGAATAGTTGTGCAAATAAAAAAGTAAAATACCCTAATTGTATTTGTCTTTCTCTTGCCAATCTTGCATTGGCCACTAAGCCTGGAATAAATTCAAGGATATATTCAAAGAAATTCTGACTGTTGATTGCTATGGTTTGTGGATTTCAGGAAACTATGATTTACTTGGGCTATGATTTACAAACTTCCTATTTGCCAATATATAGTTAGACCTACCTCTACACCTGATATATTGTATAAACTTTTTATGGTTAATGGAACACTCAGAGAAGATATTGCCAGGTTTAGAAAATAAGATTTGTTCATCGCTACAGTTTGCTGAGATAATGCCAAGTCAGGTCTGGAAAATATAATAATTCAGTTATGACTTGTCTATGCAATTGTCTAGATATTGCTATTTCCAGTGATATTGATAAATGTGAATTAGTGATTCTCCTAGAGATATTTGTCACTTCTGTACTGGTGTATAAATTGGTAATGCTAAGGTTTTTTAATAGTAACTACTAGCAAATCAAACCCAATTATCACTATCCACTAAACAAGCTGTTTTGTTGTAAAGAGTAACTGTGGTAAAACTTTATCATGGAGATGCTTATGGCAATTGTTTTGTTGAACGAACTGAATTAGTTGATGAAACTGTCATATTCCTTTCTGCAATTCTTTAAAGAATTGATACCCATTGGCTCTGAAAATAATGTTGCATTATGGACTTTTTTGGCATGCAGGAGATTATCTTATAATTTCTCTTTATGTATCATCTTCACCTATTGCCAACATGATAGTTCTCATTGGGTAGAATATTTAGCTTTTCCCATCATTTCCTATGCTTTTATATTGTAAGAAAATGATGCCTGAGTCAGTTATTTTTGTTAAATATGTTGGTTGTGAATTTTACATTATGGCTATTTGTGATATCTTTTACTCTAGTTTTGATTGTTTTCAGTGATAGATAAAATAATGTTGATATTGGGGACATTTTTCTTTTCTTTTCCTTACAATAGGCAATAGAATGGCAATTTGTTAAGACAAGAACAAAAATAAAAAAACAGAGAACTATTATTTTTCTGAGTGTATGAGGCTATGATCATGTGAGTTACCTATGCCTTGGATTTAGTTCTTGCCATATTACCTTCCAGTAAGATCTTTAAGTTGTTTAATAGCTGTACTTTCAACTGTGTACCAGTTTTGCAACAGTGTTTTTATCACAAAGCATTTTTATGGTTGAATGGGTAAACCTTGTGAAAATGTTTCCAAATCAATTGGATTGGTCCAGTTTTATTTATATAGTTTTGTGTTTTTGACCCTTGATCGGTGGTACACTTGTGGGCTTAGGGAAACTCTGCTTAGAAGCAAGTATCTTCTTGCCTGATCTGACCCATTAGCAAGCTATTGACTGTGGAATGTCAATGAACCTTGGGATAATGGTTTACCCTTGCTTAGGATAGGCTTGATTGTCTAGATGCTTGAAGGATGAATCATTAGTGAAACAGATACCAGAAAGGTTTATATGTTTTTGCAGCTGTTTTTTTCCGAGTACATGAAATTTTGGATATGTCCATGGCATGGCGATAAGACACTGGCAAATTGTTCTCATATATTTTAACTATGGTGATAAAACATTGGCAAACTGCTTCTCATATAATTCAGTGTCCTTCTAGGGAGTAGTTCTTTCCTTAGTCAGTTTATTGCATTCTGCAGGTTATATTTCCTGTTAGCAGAAGTTACTCTTCTGCACCTGCAGCTCCAAGAATAAAATTAGTTTCTACTCCAGAGTTAAAGTCCTTGTTCTCCATCGAGGATGTCAAACTTCCACCATGGTTAGATGGGATGTAGGTCATGCTAATTTCTTCTGATGTTGGTCCAACATCTGTTTCTGTTATACATTAAAGTTTCTTTCAAATGTAGTTAGTAATTGATTTAGTAAACCATTGAAGAAGTTTTCCTTATTTTAAGGTGCATGGCCGAATACCTTCCTGTTATTGAAGATCACCTCAAGGTTCAGGTATATTTGTTTTTTCACAGAAATGCACTGAGCACTTGTTAATTGTCGCATCAAAAAATTTACATATGGTGATGTTCACTTCAATTGATTAAGAAGAGCGATATTTTTAGGCAGCTTGTAGCATCTTTCATGTCTTATTGTCTGTAGGTAGAATATAGATTTTGCCATAGTAAAGTGTGATGTACTCCCCCCATTAATCTAGCGACAGTCAAAATGTAATGTGCTTGATTTGAGAAATCTTCTCTCTCTCGTTCATTTGTTAGTTTTGAATGTTACATTTGTATCAAAACTTGTTCATCTCAAGGTTGTGGAGGCAATTGCATCCATTGGTTCAAGAAGACGTTTTATTGAGGCTTTAGCTCCTCTTTTTGGAAGACCACTAGAAGTTGATCCGGTATTCCATTATTCAACCTTATTTCATAATCTTATTTATTTAACTAAGGATGCTTTTATGGTCTATCAATTTATTAGGTATTCTGCAGAAGAGCTACTGTGCTTTGTGGCTCTGGGGCTTTTACATTTTTGGTATGTTGTGAATGCTTTTTGTGCTCATATACGACAATTGACCAACTTAGATTTGTAAACCAACATCTATCAAAAGATCATCATTTGTGCATGGAAGTGCTACTGTGCAATGTGCATTATTTCTACATATTAAAAAAAAACCTAAAACGATAAACAAGTAGCCCTGTCACACTTAGATATTATGGCTGAATTTTTACTTTGTGAGTAGTAGAGGTGTTTGATCCATGAATACATCTCAACAGTTGTCTTAAAGAATCAAGAATGCTTTTGAAGATTTTTATTGTGCAATTCTTTGGTAAATTGAACATGTTTTTTCTCGCATTGATTTATTTTTGCAGGTTCACTTTTCTATTCCCACACACTTCCCAAAGCAGAAACCCATATTGGTAATGCAAAGTTCTCAGGTATTCATTCTTTCCTCTTACTGTTTGAAGATTAACTTCTGTATGTGCTGTTATACCCCATCCCTACTATAACTGAAGCAAGAATTTAACCCAAGTTCTTGACGTCATTGTGTGGGTGTGTGTAGCCTTTGTGCTAAGAATTCTAGAGCATTTTGATTTCTACTGGGTTCTTCAAGTTGCACAAATCGCTTACACTTTCACAAGGAGCTTAATTTGTTCTAGATAGAATTCTAGTGATTTTATTAGTCATAATGATTGATGAGCTCGTATCACCCTCGATCAAATTCCATGAGGATGAGGATAGGTAGCATTTGTTGGTAAAACCAGAGAATGTTAGATCTCTTTGGATTCATTGGAGAATAGAATTCATGTTTGGATGGGAATAAAGAAGTAATCATTTCAGGTATATACAAGATTGCAGGGTGTAGATTGAGGGACCTATCACTACAAAAAAAATCACGATTTTGCGACAAATTTTACAACAAATTTTACAAAAAAAATTCATTGCAAAAAAATTAGAAATTCATCACAAATTAGCGATGAAAAAAGTTTTGGCTCAAATTAGCGATGAAAAAGATTTTCGTCATTGATTTGTGACGAAAAATATTTTTGTAGCTGATTTGCGATGAATTTTTAATTTTTCGTCGCAAAATTTTGCTACGACATATTTGCGATGAAAGAATTATCATCACAAACTTCGTCATAAAATCGTGATTTTTTTGTAGTGGAATATGATCAGATAATTGAAAACATATAAACAAAAGGTGATTCTTGATGATAAAAATTAGGGGTGTCAAAAATGAACCCGACCCGCCAACGTGACCCGAGTCGACTCGAAAAAAAAAATCAGGTTCGGGTTGGGGATTTTCGGATTCGGTTCGATCGGGTTTGGGTCGATCGGGTTGGCATAAATTTAGGATTTAGGAGTTTTTTTTGGAGGTTAAATCAAATTATATTTTAAAAATTAAGATGTTTTAGGTATATAAATAACAAAATGTAGTATAACAATGATAAAATATTGAGATAAAAGTGAAAAAAAAATTATTAAACAATAACAAAAAAAGGTTTTTCTTTCGGGTTGGGCAGGTTGATCGGGTTATTCGGATTTGGGTTTAGGGGTTGGGTTCGGGTTTTGATTGAGATTTTTTTTGGGTAACCAATCTTCAATTCAACCCGACCCAAACCCACCCGACTCGCCCGAATTGACACTCCTAATAAAAATACATTATAAAGTCACTTAAATGATATTTAAATCTTATTCTGGAAATCTAAGAACTCAGATTAGTAATATAAGACAAAACGATCAAATTCCAAACACATTACACATCAATTCTAACAACAATCTAACTACAACATTATACTTTGGAATGATTTCCAGTAAATAGGCATGTCTGATTAACCACCAAAGTCATAGAGAGTCCTTCCCTGCCTTTTCAGCACATAGACGACGTCCATGGCGATGATGGTCTTCCTCCGGGCGTGGTCCGTGTAGGTCACAGCATCAGGGATCACATTCTCGAGGAAGATCTTGAGGGCGCCGCGCGTCTCCTCGTAGATCAGGCCGCTGATGCGCTTCACGCCGCCCCTCCTTGCCATGCGCCGGATCGCCGGCTTGGTGATGCCCTAGATGTTGTCATGAAGCACTTTGTGGTGGCGCTTCGTGCCACCCTTGCCCAATCCCTTGCCGCCCATCCCTCTTCCAAACATTGCTGCCAAATCGAGCGCTCGATCTATTGATTTCTGCACAAATTCGAGGCCATGTTACACAAATCAAACAAGAATTTGAAGCGGGAAAGCTGAGAAACGTTCGATCGAGGAAGAGAAATTGGGGAAAGCTGAGAAGGCTGCGAGATCTGTGAAACTTGGAGAAAGAGATGGAGTCAGGTCGGGTGCGAGCCGGCTTTTATAGTAGCAATAGGGCGATGCGTCGCGCCCCATAAGACACAGATCCGGCTGTTGGACCGCCGGATCTGCGCAGCCCCATAGGGCTTACCTCGTGTCATCCTTGCTCGACGTCGAGCTCACGGCTTTGCTTGGCCTCATGGTGAAACGGAGATCGGCCGACAGTAGCGTAGGGTTAAGGGTTGAGGAGGAAAAGGGGAAAACGAGGAGTTCGGCAGATGGGGAAGCATATAAAGGCCATGGCAAAGAAAAGGGTAGCGCTTGGGCGGGAATTTGGCTGGATATTTGGGGGTGTGACACGTCATCGACCCAAGGGTAATTTTTGCCACGAATTTGTAACTCGTCGCAATATTTAGGGACAAATTCAAATTTCGTCCCTAAATTTTAATTTTTTGCGCTAAATCCATGTTTTTGCAGTGTGGAAAATTTTATTTTAGGGGCAAATTTTTGCGACAAATCCAGATTTGGTCGTAAAAATTTGCAATGAATTTAGAATTCATCGCAAAATTTGCGACGAATCCAGGATTCGTTGCAAATTTTTTTGAATATGTTAAATTATCATGAGTGTTTTTCGATGAATTCCGAATTCATCGTAAAATTTTGAAAATGTTGAATTATCATGAATTTTAAAATTAAAAATTTACCATGAATACAAAATCTTGCGACGAATTTCATTTTCGTTGCAAATTTTGCGACGAATTTTTAATTTCGTCGCTCATTTGTAACGAATTTGGTGACAAAAAATATTTTGTTGCTAATTAGTGACGAAAATATTTTTGTTATTAATTTTGTTGCAGATTAGTGACGATTTCCTTTTTTGTCTCCAATATTTTTTGTAGAGTTGTGATGAATTTTTTTCGTCGTTAAAATTCAATCGCTAAATCAATATATATATATATATTTAATGTATTAGTGGGAAGGGAAAAGGAGTTACTTTGAAAAGACTTGTGATTTAGGGTGAGGGCTAGATATGACTTTCCTAAAAAATTTAATCCACTTTAAAAAATTTCCTCCATTCTCTGTATGAGACTATTTGTTGCTCTATGAAAGATCACTTTTCCTCTCGATGCTTCATCCAGTAGTCTCAGACAATTGCCAGTTTCAATCGGCTTCCCTTTTAGATCAACATTTATAATGTTCCTCGATCAAAAGCTATTCTGTTTTTCTATGCAGCACTTTAATTCTCAAAGCCTACCAATATCCTCATCCCCTATGACTGAATACCCTTGGAGCCCTAGATGGGAACCAGCAGAGATGGCGGAACGGATATTGTAAGCATCTTTTTCCTAGTAATATTAGAAAACCTATCAGAACGCTTTTCTTATTGTGACACCTTTGCAGTGAGTTCGTGGTAGACGAGTGTTTAGACTTCAAAAAGTTCTGTATTGATTCATCACCCAAGTAACAAGACTAACATGTAGTAGCAGGTATACCTCACATTCCCATTTTTGTTGAGAAAAAAAAAAGCAAAAAAATACTCTTTTCCCTTCAGTTTTTCAATTATTGGAGGACAATCATACTCTTTCTTTTGGTGTAGAAAGTTGTTTGTCCTTAGCTTGTGATGAATGAAGGCTCCAGGGGTGGAAGGAAGGGTGGAATGATCCATCAAAGGCGATGGCAATTGGCTAGTTTCTGATGGCACAAACATGAAGGGTTTCATGAAATAGACTTCATTACTTTTATAGCGATTTATTTGCCCTTTCTTTTACGGCCAACAGAGAAGTGCGACTTTGTTTCTCTAGTCGTATGGGTTTGCTTGTTTTCTTGCACGACTTAGAGTGGCGTATTTTGTAGGGCCATCATATCCTTTTGGTATATTGGAACAGAAATAGTCTCTGGTGGGCCAGTACTGGGCCGTTGGACTCATTGATAGACCAGTATCAAGTTCATTAATGGGCATTCTGATGTGCCAATACCAGCCGCAAATGGACTCTTCATTGGTTCAATTGTGCCTGTGATTGGGCCCTCTATTGGGCTAGCAAATGGCCGTTAATGGAATCTCTATTGGGCAAGTAAGACAGACGTTAAGTTATTTCCTTGAAGGATGTGGCAGACTGATAATGGGCCACTAATAGGTCGTTGCATAGTATTGGGCTGTTTATGGGATCTATATTGGGTCAGTAAAGCACTTGAAAAGAACATGAGACTAATTCATACGAACTGTATAATGGCAATTTCTAAAGACATAATCACTAATCCGAATGAAGCTAAACGCAGTTAAACAACTTTCAGAAAAAAAGAGAAATCAATTTCATTAAAAAAAATCATGTTATCGAGTAAAACAATATCGCATATTGTTAACGATGAATGGCAAAACATAATTCACTAATGCGAAACAAGCTAAATGGAGCGTAATAACTTCCCAAGAAATCAACTTCAGCCAAAAAAAAAACACTGTCAAATGAAACAATATCACATATCATTAAAGGTGTAATGGCAATTTTGAAAGACATAATAAACTAATGCAAATTTCTTTTTTCAAAAAAAAAATCACATATTGAGTAAAAACAGTATCACATATCATTAAAAATATAACGGTAATTTTGAAAGATATAATTCACTAAAACCAGTGAAGTGAAGCTACTTTTTTTTCAAAAGAAATCTAAGATACCAACTTTGCAACCAGTGGGCAAGTTGCAGTTTCCATTCAGTTGGTGCATATATTGAGCAAAGCCTTGGAAATGACCGAACTATATTGAGTTGCTTTGGATTCAAAGATTCTTAAAAATCCTTCAAGTGCACAATATTTCTGAAAATAACAGACATTTGCAACGTATCTCCACAAGATTTAAAGATTAACACACCTTTCAAATGCACAAATTTGTATTCTGAAAATATCAGGCAATCGCAATATACCATAAGAAGCAAATATTAACATAAATACTTCAAATAACAAATTTATTTCTGAAAAAAAAAAGATTTGATATATAGCTCCACAAGGTTCAAAGATTTATGATAATAGCTTCTGGAGCAATGGTATAGCAGTAGAATACTTTTTCAGTTTTCTAGACATCAATTTTCTTTAACGAGTAATTGAACTAAGAAATTCCGCCCATGACAAATTTGTCATGGTCGGTCTGGTCGGTCTCAAGCCCGGATAAAGGACGTTAGGTTATCAGTTAGCGTTAAACTATAGCAAATTTCAATAAATCGATCAATAAAATCATTGTGCTAATGTTAGAATGTTCCCCGTAAAGAACGCGTTGCAGGGTCCGACTGTAACGTCTCGACAAGGACCGCTACATCTCCATGAGAACTCGGGTGTAATGCTAAATATGCAAGAGTTCGCGTTGCAAGGTCCGACTGTAACGTCTCGGAAAGGACCGCTACATCTCCATGAGAACTCGGCTCCATGAGAATTCGGGTGTAGTGCTAAATATGCAAGAGTTCGCGTTGCAAGGTCCGACTGTAACGTCTCGGAAAGGACCGCTACATCTCCATAAGAACTCGGGTGTAGTGCTAAATAGGCAAGAGTTCTCACACCATAGGTTGGATAAG
>JBBUKS010000044.1:9686021-9741830 GCA_038050645.1 Hedychium gardnerianum
GAATCGATTGAGTGATCGATTAAGAAGCTGATAATCGATTTGCTTGATTCACCAATCGATTAGGTATTCAAAAAAAAATCGTTGAACAGGCAGATCTGACGTGGTAATCGATTGTTGAGTAAGGTCAATTGATTAAGAAATCCTAAATCAGCAAGATAAAAAGTTTTCGCGTGATTTGAAATTGTAGCTCTTTTGAGTTTTCTCCACAAGCTCTTAACGTCAGTTCTTGGAAGGTTAAAGGTGAAGTGCGGGTGCATTTCCAACCTATAAGAGGCATTCCAAAGCAACAAACAAGCATCACAAGCAAAGGTTCTTTATTGTAAAGATTTTCAATGTATTAGCTTTTGTTTATTGCTTGTATTTGTTGTAAGCTTTTGTTGAGTTTATTCGAGGCTTCTCTGCATCCAAGAAGTAGGTTTTCATAATGCATCTATAAGTGAGAATAGTGAACTTTTGGATTAGTCACCTCAAGGAGATGAATATCAAGTAAAATAAAGGTATTAACGATTGCTTGTAGTTTTCGCTGTAAATCATCATCAAAAAGCGAAAACTACAAGCATTTAAAGTCCTAACAAAAATATCATTTAAAGTCTTTTCAAAGAATCAGAAGATTTTTAATTTTTTTATTAGTTTTTTTCAGCTTTTGTAAAGTTAGGATTTTGAGATTATTTAAATATCTATTTAAATATTTTTAATTTGTTTTTTTATTAATAATGTTTTTTTTTCAAAACTATGAGTTTTTGAATGTTTACTGTCAATTATTATGCGGAATCAATGAGATTTTAGTAGGTTATTTTTGATGTTTATATTCAAATTAAATGATTTAATAATTTTTGCTATGTTAACTATTTTGTTGGTCTTTAAATTTAGTATTTTTTAAATTAAAAACATATTTTTAAAATTGAATGTGATTATTATTATTATATTAATATAAATGTTATATTTTTTTCTTTTATGATATAAAAATATAAATACTATTTAATGTTATTATATTAAAATAATAATTAAATTATTAGTTAATTTAAATTTATACTCACCTTTCTAACTCTTTTTAACTTGATATTTGTCGTCTTCATGCTTGTCTGGTCGGTGTAAGAGAGTTTCATACTTAGTCTAGGGTAATTGTCATTTCACCGATCCTCCTCGTTGGGGTCAGAAGTACTTTCGGTGGCCATCCTTCTCCGTCCTAGGTTTGCTATAGACTATCCATGTTTGACCCAAAGGTGGCTCGATCACTTGTTGATTCGGGTAACTGCCGACCCAATAAGAAAGTGCTTGACCGGAAACAATTCAATCCTCGTCCGACTTGCTTATGACGACCCATCACCCGATCTCCACAGTCTATGGAAGTTCTCTACAAACTCCGAGCTTGTTGATCACTCAGTCAACAAGTTTGCTAACTGCAATGTTTCTTCTTGTCCCAATCACAACAAAATGCCTATGCTGAGACAAATGCTGTGGCACTGCTTCCCTTCTCCAGATAAGTGTTCTTTGTGGCTTTGCTATATTCTCTTTGTAAGTTCTTCTATCTAAAACTGTTCTTTTATCGATAGCTTTGAGCTTTGAAGTTGACTCCATCCTCCTCGTTAGCGCATCGAAAAGGCGAATCTACAGAATACTAGAAAAATTCCCTTTCCCTCGTTGTTGTACGTTGAAGTGAGACGCTGATAATTTAAGTAATAAGAAGTAAAAAACAAAAAATATATAAATAAATAGGGGTTTAGTAAATTAAAAGCTAGACGAAGCCATGTCCTTCGAACTGCAGCCATGGGCGTTCCGCCGAGTTCCTCAGCCTTGTTCCCTCTCCTTTTGTCTTCTTCTCCTCTATTCTTAGCCTTTCTCGTCCTCCTTTGTCCTCCCCTGCCTCCCTCCTCGCCCATAATTCACCGCCATCGCCTCCCTCCTGCACTCATGCACCAAACCGCCATGGCCGATCACTGTCGCCCCTTCTTCCTCCTCCTCTTCCTTTTCTCGGCCGTACGCGCCGACGACGAAGGACGCATTCTCCTCGAATTCAAGAAAAAGCTTTCTTCCGACCGCCTCGGTGGGCCCCTCGTCGACTGGGGCCCCACCGACGAACCCGGCCCCTGCGCCGCCAGCTGGACCGGCGTCCGCTGCAAACATGGCCGCGTCTTCACGCTCCAGCTCGAGAACATGGGCCTCTCCGGCGACGTCAACCTCGAGGCCCTCGCGGGCCTTCCGGACCTCCGATCCCTCAGCATCAGCAACAACAACTTCCGGGGGCCCATCCCCAACCTGTCCGCGCTGCCGGAACTCAAATTTGCCTACCTATGGATGAACCGGTTCTCCGGCGAGGTTCCCGACGGCATGTTCGCGGCCACGCGGGGGCTGAAGACGTTGTGGCTGGCGCATAACAACTTCTCCGGAAGTATCCCGAGCTCCCTGACGGCGCCCAGGAAGCTCAGCCAGCTGCGGCTCGACGGCAACCACTTCAACGGGTCCATACCGGAGCTCTGGCAGCCGGATCTCAACCTCGTCGACGTCGCTTACAACAACCTGCAAGGCCCCATCCCCAGCCGGCTCAGCGCCATGAATGCAGCCTGGTTTGCAGGTGATCAACTCTCCAAGAAATAAACCATTTTCTCAGTTTAATTAGCAATTGAAAAGTTACGTGATTGCGAACCTAACTTTTTGATGTCCACTCTTTTCTATTTTATCCTTTTCGTTAACCTTGATGTTGAATTTCAAGCAACAACGTTACTAAGACGATAAACAAATGAACTCGAGTTAAATTTATTTAATAAAATAATTGAATCAGGTCAATTTAAACTTACAATAAACTAAGTATCCAATGATCGTTAAAACTTAATTTAATTTATTTTTCATGAGATTAAACTTAGTTTGAGATATTATCTAACTCTTATGTTTTATAATCCAAACTTATTTATTTAATATATTAATAAAAAATTTATTAATAAATATTATTTATCAATATTAATAAGTTGATTATATGTGTTCAATTTTATTTATTTAATTTAATGAATTGTTCAAATTGAACATCATATTTGTTATTGAACATTTTATTCATTTAGGTCCTAAATATTATTATAATGAATTTAAAAAATATGAATAATCGTGGTGCTATATTTTAAAAATAAATATTATTTTAATGTTGTATTTTAAAAATAAACACTATACGATGTTGATTTTCAATCACTATAGTAACTTTGATTTTTGACAATCAGTATGATGATGATTAAATTTATTTTTAAAATATAGTATCACAATGATATTAATTTTTAAAATATAACATCATGCAGCACCATAATTTCGAAAATAGAAAATAAATATGCCCTTATAAATCTGAAAGTTAAGTCGGCATTTTGAGAATTTTGTAATTTTAAGTGTGCTTTTGATTAATTGTCGTCGTTTAATTCAAACAATCTAATTTACTATCTTCCTCAGGCAATCCTAATCTCTGCGGCGCACCACTCAGTGAGGAATGCCCTAAACCATCAAAGAAGAAGCTCTCTTCCGGAGTCTTTATCGCCATAATACTGATAGCAATAGCCGCCTTCCTCGTACTCGTGGGACTGGTTAGCTTCTTCCTCCGTCGACGGAAGAAACCCACTGAAACTGCTACAGCAACCACTACCATTTCCAATCAACTCCAGACCAACAAGACTGCAACAATTAAGCATCTGGAGGCTGATCGGATGGAGCTCGGATTGGTCGAGTACCACGACCGAGCAACCGAGCCGACGACAGGCAAGCTCTCGTTCCTAGTGGAAGGGAGGGAGGACTTCGAGCTCGAAGACTTACTCAGAGCCTCGGCCGAAGCTCTCGGCAATGGCAATTTGGGATCCTCCTACAAGGCCATCCTCCTCACCGGCCAAACGGTCATCGTGAAGAGGTTCAAGGAGATGAATTCAATGGCGAGAGAGGAGTTCGAGGAGCACCTGAGAAATCTGGGGAAGCTGTCGCACCCCAATTTGCTGCCTCTGCTGGCCTACTGCTACAGGAAGGAAGACAAGATGTTGATCTCCAGTTATAACCCCAGCGGAAGCTTGGCTCAAATGCTGCACGGCAGCCATGGTCCTTCTCGGGTTTCACCATTGAACTGGCCTTCGAGGTTAAAGATCGTTAAAGGAGTGGCGAGGGGCCTCGCTCACCTGTTCGAGGAGCTGCCCGCGCTTATCGTTCCCCACGGCCACCTCAAATCCTCGAACGTGTTGCTGAATCCCCAATGCGAGCCTCTGCTCACAGACTACGCCCTCATGCCCGTGCTCAACGGGGCGCTCGCGGCGGAGGCGATGGTGGTTTACAAGGCTCCGGAGTGCGCCGGCCAGCACGGAAAGCCTTGCCGGAAGAGCGACGTCTGGAGCTTGGGGATCTTGATACTGGAGATCCTGACCGGTAAGTTCCCGGCGAGTCATTTGAAGCAGGGGAGAGCAGGGACGGACTTGGCGAGGTGGGTGAACTCGGTGGTGAGGGAGGAGTGGACGGGGGAGGTGTTCGACACGAGCATGAAGGGCACCAAGAACTGCGAAGGGGAGATGCTGAAGCTGTTGCAGGTGGGACTGGCTTGCTGCGAGGTGGACGTGGGGAAGAGGTTGGAGTTGGAGGTGGCCATGGCGAGGATCGAGAACTTGAAGGAGAAGGAGAGTGATGCTGATAATTCCTCCATTATCAGTGATGCTGAAGCTTATTCTTCCAAGGCAATGACGACTGAAGAAGATGAAATTTCTTTCTCCATCAATAACTGAAGATTTTGTGTTCAAGTCAAATTTGTTGAATTTCTGTGTGTTGTTGATGAACACAAGCGACCATTTCCTTTCGGATTACTCTGGTGTTGAATTTCAGTGTGTTGTTGGTGAAGACAAGCAAGCATTCCCTTTCGGATTCCTCTGGTGTTGTAGTAAAGTTCATCAAATAAAGATATCTTCTTTTATTTTTTTCTTCAAATGTCTCATTTTTATTTTTTTATCAAATAGACACTTCATCCTCACTTCCTCTAATATTATTTAATATTATTTTTATTATTATTCTCTATCTAAATTTTAAATTGATCTATTATAATAATTATAAAATCATAATTATTATAAATATTATAGTCATTATAATTTTATGATTATTATAATATGAATATTAGATGAATAAATTAAATTTATATTGTAATAATTATAATTTCGTAATTGATATAATGCTCGATTATAATACGAATAATTTTAAACAGTACGAGGACAATTGGTTAATTACACCTGGTTAAATAGTCAGGTGATGATTTTTTTATTAAGTTGAAATGATTTTAATATAAATTAATAAAAAGCGTTTTAATATAATAATATTTTAATAAGTTAAAGATAATTCAGGTGTTCAAAATTTGCCTGATTCTTTTAATTTTTTCCAATTTTAATCCGTCCGGCACCCGGCCCAATTCCCGGACCCGCAGACAGAAGCCGTTCATTTGAATCGGAACACCGACCGCTCCCGACAGATTTGTTCTCCACTTCGCCCATTGTGTTTATTTCTTGGTTTGGACGGACGCCGACGAACTACCGCCGGCGAAATGGATACCATGGGTGACCTGAAGTTCGCCCTCGACGCATCCTCCTCCTCCGATCTGACCTCAAAGAGTGTCACAGCCAACGACGCCTCCAGAGTAGCCGAGGTGAAAGCATGGTTGGCTTCCCAGTTCGAGGCGGCGGGGAGATGCGTGCCGGTCTTCGAGTTCACACCCCGCGCTGTCGCCCACCTCCATTCCATGGCCTCCTTCTCCCAGGCGCGTTCCCGTTCCGCATCCATCGTCGCGGCCGACCTCCGACTCAAGGCCTCCGAGTACCGCGCCGAGGCCATCCAGATCCGCGAGATCCTCGAACACGTCGGCCTCTCGCGGGAGCAGATCTCTCCTGGGGCAATTGAATCTACTCAGATCGTCGCTGGCGTCGCCAACCTGTTAAACATCCGGGGCACGGAGATGAGTAGGTACAGTCAGGGTTTGGTTACGGCCTCTTTTCGCATCAAAATGAACGCCTTGTCTATCAAGGTTTCTGTCTTCTTCAACTTTATTTACTTAATTGGGTGTAGTTTCCTTGTGGCGATGGGTGATCTCTCTTTGAGGAAAGAGGATGTGGAGGAGAAGAGGGCAAAGGTGCAGAAGGAATCCAAGGTTCTTCTTGAGTACACTAGGAAAGCCATTGCAAAGCTCAATGATCTTAAGAAGTAAGTTTCTTTTTTCTTTTCTTCATTTTTAAGCCTTCAGTTGAACTCAGTATGTTTTTACTCGAATTAACTGGGTCCGTTTACAGCTTATATGGAACAAATTCTCACAAATAAAGAATTTTCCCTGGTGTATTTCCTTGAATGATTATAACTATATGTTAGATCGAGAAAGTTAGATAGCAACGCAGAAGTGGATGAGATATGCAAATTTCAGATTATTTTTTTTTACTGTTGAAATTCTAATTCGGAAGTATTTGTCATTTCATATATAAGAGTTCACTAAAATCATGGAATTAGATTATTTTTGATAACTTTGGTGCCTATTCATAGTTTCAGTTAATATTTTGACTCCATGGCAAAGTAACTTGATTCACACTTAGTATTGAGTTTTCCCATAATAAATTATAGCATACACAACCAAGACTGACCAGGAATAAGCGTGATGACAAACATAGCATAGATGATCTTTTTCCAGTAGGTTCATTAAACATCTATACTCTCATCATGTACTTGTTTGTCCAATTATGGAATTTCAGAATTGGAAAACATTTTTTTAATTAAATGTACAGTGTTTAATTCCTGTCCATAATTCCTTTTTCTTTCATAATGGTGCCTGTTCAATATGTCAACTACATTATGAATGTATGTACTTAGACTTGTCCTTATCTAACTGCATCTTGTTTATATAGATGAAAAAATATTGAGTCAAATATAATCTCTATATCCTATTAATTTGCAGAACACTCACTAAGTTTGAAAATGAAGTAGGAATGCATGAAGCTCAGATGCTACAATGGCAGACAAATTTGGCCATTTTGGATTCAAAGGAGCGGCAATATATGCTTCAACTGAATAACTACAAGGTACTGATCAACTTTATGTTGTCAGATTTCTGTAGATTTTACGTATCATCATGCCAAGTGTAAGGGCACTGTGATATTTTGTTGCTTTGACTCAATTTTTTTATCTAGCAGGTTGAATTGAAAATTCTGAAACATCTTACATAAATGAGTTTATTTTTCAAGCCTTTCAGATTCTGGCATAAATAAAATAAATTTGCTAGAGTGGAAAATCCTTAAGCTCTTATCTGCTTTATAGTGCTTTTACAGTTCTACTGCCATTTCTTTTGCCTGGTGGTATTTGTCTAGTACGTTTCCTATCCGCCCAACCATGTTGGGACATTGTGTGCTTTTCGGGGATTTGTTTGTGTGGAAGGGACAAGGGAAAAGGAGATAGGAGTGAAAGAAAAGAGAAATGCTCACCCTGATTTGCTCAGCAACCAAGCAGAATTTCTTTGTTTGTTTCTTTCTTTCTTTCTCTTAACTTCATCATGCTTTGCTCCAAAACTACCTTCAAGTGTGCACATGAACTTTTTTCTCATTTCCTCAACTTAAATCACTTTCTTTCTCTGTGCTTCATCTCCTTCAAGTATATGAGCATATATGTATTCAGGACTACATGGATAGCATTAATCATGATGCATGGTGGCAATAAAAAGGAACCGTGGCACCCAGTTGCAATATTTCTACTGTACTATTGATGCATGATTATACACAATGGTGTTTCGGTATATATGTATTCATCATTGGATTATCGACACATTGTTTAGTAGAGATTACTACTAGTCATTGCATAATAATTCACAATATGTCTGAGTTCAGGCACTGATCCAACATGCTAGCTATATACTTGTTGTGTGTTGTGTGTGTATATCCAAGACTTTGGTGTTGGGGTAAATTTCTTCATTCTCCATCTTTCTTCTTTTTTTTTTGCTATTTATTAGTGTTAGAGTTTTACTCCTACGTCACTTATTTGAATTGATTGTATTCCCTCAAAACAGTTTATCTTCATAGAACAAGATCAAAATCATGCTTTCAGCTATGTTGTGGATGATACTGTGACCTCTCTTATTTTTCATTTATAATTGTGGTTTCTGTTGATTAAAATAAGGATGTGGGAAGTGTCAATATAATATAATAAACCACAATCTTTTCATTATGAATTTGGTCAAGATTTTTTAATGGAAAATTTGGTTATTTGGATCGAGTTATACATACCTAGTTTGCGATGGAAGATAATCAAATCCTTTCATAGTGAATGATTTGGAACTTCGTTATGACACAGAAATGTGCTGACAGGAATCATGTTTTACTTCTCAATATGTACAAAGAAAATGTTGATCTTTACCCTTGTGTCTAGCTAAAATTACCCTGGAATTCATTCTCCAGTTTGTGTTGTGAGCAGGCGATACTAAACCGCGTCGGATATACTTCAGATATTAACCATGGTGTTTTGATGAAAATGGCTGAGCATAAGAAAGATTTGGAGAAGAAAACAAAACCCATCTTGGACACCTTGAGAAGTTACCAAGACTTACCACCTGTATGTATCTTGTTTGAAACTCAACTGTTACTTGTTTGGTTAAAGCTAATGAACCCAATCATTCAGGATAAAGCTCTCGCATCATTAGCCATTGAGGATAAGAAACGGCAATATGCTGCTGCAGAGAAGTATTTAGAAGAAGTACTGCAATCTGCACTAACAGCACCAGAAATATGACATGTATGTCCAATTATTTCTTCAGATAAAACATTCAAAGTATTATTTGCAGAAACAAAGTTCATTTTTTTCAGTAGCAAATAAGTTAAATTTGATTTGTTTAGAAGTTAAACTATAGTCTAGTTTAATGCCTGCCCAAGATTCAGAGAGAAACTGTCTTTTTTTATCTTCCTCGTGAACATCATTAAAAAAAGAAGAAAAGCACATAGATGGCAGTCAGACTTGTTTCCATTTGGTCCCTAGATTTCATCCTGCAAAACATGATAGACAATAAACACTAGAACAGAAACACAAAATGTGATTATTTCATCAAAAAAGTTCTAAAAGACACAATACTTGGGAAATAATGCTGTAGATCATTCTTAATTATTTATTCTCTTTAATTGTCAATTCTTTCCTCCATCAATTGCTAGGCATCCTTGGCTTCTTTCATTCGTTAAGTGGCTGATATATATCACAATCTTCTGCTAGTGTTACCCTTAATCACAATTGTACTTTATCCTCCTGTACCATTATAAGATTTGGTATTTTATAAAAAAAAAATATTTATGAATAAATTTGGTATTTGAATTAAAAGAAGCTCAAACTTAGCTTAATAAATTTTTTAATAAATAAATTTAAGTAAATAACTAAAACACAGTCCAGCGAGAAGGTTTCCTGTAGCATCCGCTGGCGTTATCTCGTTCGCCCCTCCGTCTTGTGGTTCGGAGCGGGGATGCACGTTGCCATACTACCACATGTCGCTCCTTCAAACCCTCCCTCTCCAAACCCCAGCCTTCTTCCGCTCCAAGCCGGCATCGCCGTTCTCCCTCTACTTCCTCTCTCCCAACCCTACCCTTCATCCTCATCCCCGATCGTCCCTCCGCCTTCCGAAACCTTCGGCCTGCATCTCCCCGTCGGATCCAGATCCCAGTCCTAAGCCCAAGCTTCGTCGGCGTCGCCGCAACACAGAGGGAACCGACCCCGTCGATGGCGCCCCTGCCGAGGGTTTCGTGCCCCGCAAGCCGAGGCGCGGCCGCCGGAGCGAATCGGCTGCCGTGGAGGACTTCGTGAGGTCACGGCTCCAGGATACTTTCGCTTCGATCAGAAAGCAGAGCGCGGGGGTGCTAGAGGGGAAGCACGAGGTTTTCAAAGCGAGGAGGACCGACGAAGAGGAGGAGGAGCGCGGCGAGGGTGAGGATCTGTCGGTGGAGGAAGATGATCCGGAATGGCCGCTCGACGCCGATATTGGGTGGGGGATCAGGGCTTCTGAGTACTTCGAGAAGAACCCCATCAAGAACGTCGTGGATGAGGGGGTGGAGATCGATTGGGAAGGGGAGATGGATGAGGGTTGGGTGAAGGAGATCAATTCCTTGGAGTGGGAGAGCTTCGCGTACCACCCGAGCCCTCTTGTTGTTTTGGTGTTCGAACGCTATAGAAGGTGAGAACTAGTCTTGCATTATCTCATTTGATTCTGTGGTTCATTTTTTTAGTTACAGTTACTGAAGTTGTCCTTCCTTGGTTGCACAACAAACGTAGTAATATAAATGAACATCAACTGGTAACACCATGTTGTTTGTGAATGTTCACAATGGTTGTTTTTGCTGGTAACCAATTGTGAAATATCAACTTAAAAAATTATTTGGTTGGAGTTGTTATTTTCTTAAGATCTTTGAATTATGATTGGAAGCATTTTTATGATAGCTATAGAGTCTGCCAATATGTTGTTAACTGTAAAGACAAGCATATAATGCCATCCCATTCAGTATAGTGTACTCCTTGTGTGCAGAATGCAAGTTTCAATAGTTTGGGTTGGGATTTTTGTTCCTTGACCATTCTTTTCTTTCTTATGGACATTAGTTAGGTACCAATAATCCGTATATCTTTATTAATTGTTGAGATATCAGATAATGTTTCTTTCTTATTTCTACAAAAAATTGTTTGATCATTTGATATTGCATATAGAATAGGCATGATGATATAATTATGTTTATATATCATCACCTCATGGGTAGTATCTTAACATAATGGATCTTGCATGTATCAAATTTGGGTGAAAATGGGGGTTAAGCTTGCCTTTTGGTCTCATCACTCCTTTGGAGTTGAAGCTATAATGCCGACTAATATTTTCTTTAAAAAAAGAAGCTGTTATTATTAGATGAATAATGAGAAATGCGAATACGTCTGTTAGTCCATGATTTGTGCTGATCAGTCAAAGTTCACATCATGAACTTAACATTTAAATAAATACAGCTCTGAACTTTCTACGCTTGCAGATTTACCACTATGGTTTGTTGTTTCACTACCTTGTGAACATACAATTTTCTGCTTCACAGGGCAGCTCATAATTGGAGGATGTTGAAGGAGATGGAAAATGCAGCCAAGGTATATTGGAGTGCTAAAGATCGGTTACCTCCTAGGGTATGTGATTGTTGTTGTTATTATTATTCTTATTATTGCTACTTAAAATAGTTTTATTTTTCAATAATATATATGGAAGCAAGTCACAAGTTTGTGAAGTCAAGAAGCCCCCATGTCACATGGCAGCTATTTAGTATAGAAGTTGAACCCTTTTTTTCCAAAATTTTGATAATCCTTTGCTGCCAAAATAACATTACATAGTAATTTGATTCTCGGTTGATTTGAAAATAATGATGCTGTGCAGACTATCAAGATCGACATTAATATTGAGAGAGATTTGGCATATGCTCTTAAAGTCAAAGAATGTCCTGAGCTATTATTTCTGAAAGGAAACACGATTCTGTACAGAGAGAAAGGTATTAACTGTTCAAGATGGATATCCAAACTCGAGTTTGTAGCCCTTTTGCATTTCGTAATCACCTTCAAATTATATTTCAGAGTTTAGGACTGCAGATGAGCTTGTACAGATGATTGCACACTTCTACTATAATGCTAGGAGACCATCATGGGTTGATACTGCAAGAGTTTCTTTGCGCTGTTGAATCTTGTTCAAGTAGTTACTTCTTCCTCAAATTTGACAATGTTTTACACAGTTATTTGGAATTCTGAAGATTTATCTGAACAAAGAATTATGAGTTGATTTATCTGATCTCATCTACTTGCCTGAAAAAGATAAATTTGGCAAGATATTCAGGTATTGTAGTCTCTTATTGGTTATTGTAAGGAAATTCTTCGAGATTCTATCCAGTAAGAGTTGGGCATAATCAGTAGGTTGGAGTCTTATTCACAAGATGGTTCCTGTGGTCATATCCAGGCGAGGTTGTGTATTGTAGTCCACTGTATCATGAGATTTTCTTGACAATTCCATAGTTTAATGCATATTGAAGCTTGTTCACCTTTTTATCAGGGAATAAAATCATTAAATATTACGATCAAGCAATAAACAAAAAAAATCCAGCCACGCTGAGAAACTTTGGACTCATTTTGCTGCTGCAGGTAACTGCAGCTTCAATGATTTTGTACATTTGTTGCTTGAACTATTTTGCAAGGAACAACTTAACGGAAACAACAATGATATTTCATCAGATTGTAAGGAGATGCAGAATAAAGTTGGTTAAAATTTGGGGTTATGGACAATTCTGCTGCATTTGTTCGCAAACTTTGCTTGCCCATGAAGGCAATGGTGCCTTAATCCTGAGAGGCACCCCAGTAATAGGGTGATCAAATGACAGACTTTCTGCATGCAATGCATGAGCATCACAAGTTACACCCTCCCATTCAAGAACTCCGCCATACTTGACATCGCCCATTATCGATAGCCCGAGATACTGGCAATGAAGGCGAATCTGGTGCGTCCTCCCACTCTGAGGGTATGCTCTGACCAAAACCTCATCGTTCTTCTGATCAGCAATATTGATTTCCCTTTCAGCTTGCTTTTGCACTATCACTGACACCGCTCCATCCAGTGGCTGAGCAATATCCCTGAACTCACCTTTCCCGTTCTGGAACAGTACTTCAAAGGATGTGAGCATATGCTTCACAGTGGATCCTCCTGGAAGCAGCCGTCCAACATCGTTCGCGGAGTACACACGCCAGGCCCCGAACTTTGATCGGCCATGCCCTGAGCTTATGCTGATCTTGCCCCAGTTTGGTGCGCAACCAACACAGAGAGCCAAGTAGGTCTTCTGGACCTTGTGATCAGTAAATGCTTTCACCAATCTACCAGCAGCTTTGTGGGATTTGGTGATCACCATTAGACCGCTAGTGTCACGATCCAACCGGTTAGCCATATGCAGTTCAGGTTCAGTAGCACCATCACCTGCCAACCAAGAGGTGGATCATGTCTTCTAATTTGTGCAAGAGTGAGACGTTAGCTCATTTGAACCAAAGAATCTTGACAAGAATTCCATGCAGTCCTGACTGTCAACAAACTATCAACTTATCAAATCCAACCACCAACCAAAGTGTCTAAGCTTAAAGCAACAATAGATCAACCTATATAAGTCTAGATAACCACTTTATTCACCTACTATGCTGTGAGTGAGATTGAACTAAGAAGCCAGAATTTCTCCACAAGACATAGACATCCTGTCAAAACTCAAAATTCAAGTTATAATTTAAATTCATCCTCAACCAATAATCCTTTTCAGCAAACCTAACATTAAACCGCTACTACACCAATAATACAGATTAACTTATTAGGAACAATCAACAACAATAACAATAATCAAATCTTTATCTCACCTAAGTGAGGTAGGTTGTGTGCACGATTTTCTATTATAATGGAATACTTGTATACAGATTTCTATCTTGCTTCCTTTTTTGTCTCCCATTTTGGGATTTTTTTTTTTTAATTTTAAGGATGAACAATCGATACATCGATCTCAGTTTTTCTGATGATAACAACAGCTAGATTGATCTCAACCAACTCAGTTTCAGTAAAGTTGATCTCACTCTTCCCGATTTAAAATGCCACAGAAATCGAAACTAATCCACGCAGTTTCACCAAAACACGAAAGGTTTGGGAGATCCGGAACTCACCGGAAGAGGTAGAGGAGGCGATCGAGGACAGGATTGCCTCGCAGTACACTCCGGCGGGCTTGTTGGCGACCGCCAAGTACTGGTCCTCGAACACGATATCGGCGGAAGAGAGGGCGTAGCCGCCAGACCTCGCGGTGGCCGACATAGCTCTGTGGAGCTCCACGCTCTTCGACAGCGGCGGGTACGGCGGAGAAAGAGGGATCGGGTAGCCGCTTCCGGGAACCGCATCGGCGGAGCTCTGCAAGGTTGCGCTCGATTTATCCACCGCCACCGATCCCGCCTCCATCGTCGGATAGCGAACCCTTAACAGAGATCCACCCGATGAGATCAGGAAGCGAATAAGAGAAGGAGGTAGGACGATTCGGATCTAACCTGGCCGCTAGAAAGGAAGAGATTAAGGTGTCCTTCCCAGAGCGCAAAGGGAAGAATAGCATACGTACGGCCGTCGCCGTCGCCGTCGGCTCTCGTCGCCCCCTTTATTTCGCAGGCCGATCCGATCCGATCTGCACGGCTTGGGTCGGCCGATCCCGACCCGACACGGGCACGGACGTAGGTCATATATAAGTTTGGGCGAAAATGAAAAAGACATCCAAGTTATACAAATCATTAAAAAAAAACGCTCATTTAAAAAAAAAAAAAATTAAAAGTCCACGTATGTTTTATCTCTATAATATCTCTTATCCAATAATATTATAGAAATTATTTTATCCAATATTATTATAAAAACTATCCATAATTATTATAATATATAATAATTATTTTCAAAATTATTATATTCTACCATATGTAAAAGTTATTTGATAATTATTATAATATAAAAAATTAATTATTTTAGAGTTTAAAATTTAAATTTTTAAATTTTAAGATTTAATATTTAATCACAGTATGTTATTCATTTTTACTACATATAAAAGCTAGTCGATAGATATTATAATATTAATTAATTAATTATTTTACTAAAATCTTAAATTTTAAATATTATTATATCATAATATTTTTTATGAATAGTTATAGCGATTATTTAGTAGCTGGTACCAGAAACTTCTAAATAATTGTTATTATACTATAATTATATTACATTAAGTGTTATAATTGTAATAATCATTTAGTAACTTCTATATATTATAATAATTAGTCATAACTATTACAATAAAAAAAGGTATTTTTCAAGATAAAATATTTAATAAATGTCTTACGTAAGTTTCTTGACTTAGGTAGTATAGGGATTTTGTATATTTACAATTAATTAGTGTAGTTTATTATATTTGTAATACAAATTGATATTATGGATAAAATGATTAAAAGACTCTTAAGTATTCAGAAATTCAAATTTTAGTTATGATATACTGTAAATTATTTTACTTCAAGAATGAAATTTTGAAAAGTTAATTATTCGACATAGATTCACTTATGCTTTCGGAAAGGTGCTCACCTCCCGGATTAATATCATCCAAATATTTAAATAAAATACATAAATAAATAAAGTGTAAACTAATCAATAATTTTTTTCAATATTAATTTGTTTACCATCTATGATACAGATTGCCATAATCTATAATTGAATGGCAGCATTTATAAACTCTAATAAATTTTATATCTTCTATAAAACAGATGTATATCACCTCCAATATATACAAAAATATTATTATTTGTAAATTGTAGATAAATCAATATTTTTTAGTTTTAATTAAATTGTGCATTTAATTGTTTGTAACTTGTAGATATAATTTAACAAATGGGACACCCAACTTTCAAAAAATCTAAAATGACACTCAACTAAGGTGCACTTAATTTTTAAAAAATCTTTTCTACTATAAAAAATACTAATTAAAAAAAATAACTTTTACAAAATAGTATTCACTAGTCGAATTCATGTCCCAAAATCACTAGCGGTCTCTTAGTAAGCATATGGTTAGGTCAAGACGAGCACCTCTTGGTGCAATTTTGTTTTATTATCTATTGTTAATTTTTTTAAAAAATTTCACTATTATATTTATTATACAGATTTTTTTTTTTACTTAATCCACCCCGTAAGTCAGTCCACCTCCTTTTTTGGAATCCATGCTGAGCTGGGCCGTCTCAAAGTTTTATAAGGCCCGAGAAGAAGAAAAAAAATAGAACTTTAATATTATTTTTTTAAAAAAAATAGATCTTTAATATTTTTTAAAAAATATATAAAAAAAATTATTTTTTTTATTCGGACTTGAGATCGATAAAGAATATAATTTTTTTAAAAAAATAATAATAAAATCTTTATTTCACCTATAATGAGGTCTATGTATTTTAATATATATGATTAATTCCACTTATTAAATTTATTTATTTATTACAATACGTTGATATTTTTTTACCTATATTTCATATTTATTAAAAAATAATTTTTGATAAATTTAATTGAGATTATCGGATTATAACATATATATGATTATCTTAACAGATTAATTTATTTATATATTAGGATTTTTGAAAAGAATATTTTCCATTAATATGATTTTAAAAAAATATAATTATATAAAAAGAAAAAAAATATTTTAGTAACGAAAGTGTTTTGAATTAAAAATAATAATAATTACATAAGATATTAAAAATAAAAATATTAAAAATACTCTATTAAATTTAAATAATATATCTGATTGAGAACTTGAATATATCTCTAATTGATGGCATGATTTGACAAGGAATAAATGAAGGGTAAAATTCATTTTGATCTCTAAAATTTCAATTTAATTATAAAATAATTCTTGTAATTTTAATTTATTTTAATTTAATCCCTAATATTTTTTTTCGATAATATTTTTCGATCAAAAAATATGAAATAATTAACTCATCCTTTCACTATATTTCATTCAAACATATTAAAAATAAAATCTCTAACCTATAAATATTAAAGTAAAATAGTCCCTAAGTTACGAAAAAAATATAAATTATTCTTATTTTATAAAATTATAATAAATTTTAAAAAATAATTTTATTTTTACAATTTACCTAAAAATATATATAAATATACAAAAGAATGTAATTTCTTAAGTCTTAACACATACAAATTAAAATTTCCTCGACTGGTTATTAATATAATTGAAGAATTACTTTCTTATATACTCAATTAGATGAAATCTTACTAAAAATACTAAATGTCATATAAATATTTTATTTGCATAAAATAAGTCTCATACTAGTCATATATTTCTCCATTTTCAACTGCAATAGCAATAATATATAAAAGCTGATAGATTTTTCAAATAAGAATATTTTCTATAACAATTATTTTTTAAAATCACAAAACAATTTTTAATAATAAATATATTAATAGCTTTTCAGTTTTCACAAGAAAATATATTTTTACAACTTCGTGATAGCAAAAATTAAATTAACTATTTATATCACAAAATAAACTTTAACAACAAAACATAACTTTTTAATTTTCACAAGAAAATGTATCATTACAACTTTAGGATAGCAAAAATCAAGTTAACTCTTTATATCACAAAAAAAAATTTAATAACAAAGTATCAGTTTATTAAAATATTCATTAAATATATTTAATTATTAAAAATAAAAAGGTTTATTTATTTATTTAAATAATTACATAAATGCCCTCTAATTTGGAAGGAAATATTATCGAAAAATGATGTAAAGAACTAAATTGAAGTAAATTAAAATTATAGAGACTATTTTGTAATTGAGTTGAAATCTCAAGAACCAAAATAAATTTTACCCAATAAATGAATGTAAGATTTTGTAGGTGACATGTTTTGTTCGGTGTAGAATTTGAAGTGGGTGATTTAACATGCATATTTTTTTTTTAGGCTTAGCTATAACCCAGGAGGTCAGGATGGGCTTAAGGTAAATCCGTCTCTGATTGTATGCAATTGCTTACGAAACAGAAAAAGGGGGAAAAAATCTTATGCAATTGTTAATAATTTATTTTCCCAACTATTTCATCTATAATTTATCATTTATAGAATAATAAAGAACATTTCGAGAAAGAAGAAAAGAGCGAAAAAAAATATAATTGGCGAGGAAGGAGAAAGACGTCCTCGTCCTCTGATAAAATCACGGCGTGGGAGAGAGGAGAAATGTGGAGCACTTTCGAGAAAAAGAGATATGGATTATCTAATTATAAAATGGGATGGAACTGTGGAAAAAATAAAATGAAATAGGGTCTTTTATATTCTAGCATAAATAGAATTTTAGGTTAATGTAATTAATACGTAATTAATTGATAAGTGGTTGGTGTAAATGGGGAGTGAAAATTGAAGTGTCGTTGCATGCACGCGTGGGTCAAAAAGTGATCCAAAATTAAATTAAAATTGATGACTAGATTTAATAAAAATATTTATCCATTTCAAAATTTTATAATAATAATGGGTCCCAATTTTATTGGGGCCCTAGGCATAGGCCAATGCCTTAAGTCGGGCTTGATGTGAGTCTCCTGATTGTAATTTATCATTAGGGATGATAACTTTTTCAAATTTGACGAAGAATCTGATAATCAACCCGAATGGAGAAGGGTATAAGGATTTTTTGGATTCAATTAAATAATTAAGTAATCGGGTATAGAGAATAAATTTATACTCCTCAACAATATGGAGTAAACATCATGGCTTATTCTGTTTCTATATCAAGTTCATGTTGAGCTTGGTAATCTCTTTGGACTAAGACAATCGATTATTCTAAGTAAGTATCATACATCTGCGGATCATCACATTCTGCTGTATTAAGTAATACATAATTCTTTCCAAAGTATGTAATCTCAAGCGGTCTCTTTTGTCTGTGATTTTAAGTTAAGAATTATTATTTGTGTAAGGAGTTATTTCTGTTCTAGAGGGATGACTTTGTCCATAATCTGATATAGTTTGTGAATGTTTTTAGATACTGGCTTGTACAATCAAGCATCGCTAGTGTTCTTGATATTCTTGGAGGGCTAGTGAACAAAAGAGATCCTATGTATTTATCAAACAGGAACTCTTATAGGAATTTTTGCTTGGACAAGTGCAAGTTTCTTTATTTAGTCTGATAGCTGAAGCAACTGTAGGTTTCTCCGACTAGTATGTAATTGTCTGGATCTTCATGCTGATCTCATAACCAATTGCTTCCTTGGATAGAAGCATGTCAATACTTAAGTTGATCTGCTGGTGCTTGAAGTGTTGTCCACTCTATATCAAGATTCGAGAGATATTCTTTAATTTCTAATTGAAGGTCATTTATCTCATGGATGTCTATCTTGATTGAGTGTCTAACGAGTTCTATCTTTAGATTTAGAACTTAGGATTTTTATTTTTTTTAAAGCTTAGGGTATAATATTTAGGTTATAGAAAATAAAAAACAAATTACACATGATGTTCACGAGATGTACAACATAGGGTGTGCAATATATCAAATATATATAGGCTTTTGATAGCCTACACACCTTATCATACACAATCATGTACACCTGCTGAGGTAGTATAATCCTGATCACTAATCATCATCACACATATTTTGATCAATAATGTGTAGGTGGTCACCTCAGCAGGTGTTCATGATTGTACAGAATAAGATGTATAGGATAACAAAACTTTCTATATATATATATATACATACAAGCTTGTTGGGTTACACACCTAGTGTGCACAACTAAAGGGAAGGGCCCCACGTGATCACTTACACTGTGGGATCCTGCTCAGTCATGCACGCTAGATGTACAACACAATACTGCTATATATATATATTAAAGATTTTTTTTTTCCAAATCTCAACTAAAATTCAAAACCTACTAACACCTCTCCAATTTGATTTTTTTTTCTTTAATTTTTATCTTAAGAATTTAGTAAATATCAATAATTTCATTGAAATAATTTAAATTTGAAAACAAAATGTAATTGTAAGTGATAATAAGAAATTTGAGTATTTGGATGAGTATGAATATCTCTAAGATGATGAAAATTAAATACTCAATAGAGATGGATATGACATAGATATAATAAATAGGAATAAAGAAGGAAAATATAAAATTTGACTCAAATTAAACTCATTAGCATCCCTATTTGTCATGGTCTCCTAGGCGTGAAATCATAATCAAGAGGACATCAGGTTCCTGCCCCCCTTATGCACTAGTCACTGTTCGGGCTGACTAGATTAGCCCTCGTGATTTACCTCCTCCGTGTTGATCCTGGGACGGACTGACGGGGGCGCTGTGGACGAGCGTTTTGCCTTTTACCACAATGCCACAATAATCAAGAGGGCAATTACAGTTTGATTATGATTTCACAGTTAGATGGCCACAATTGGCGATCATAATTTTTTACCATAGTCAATTGTCCACACCTCGATCAAAAGAGTTTTTATTATTATTATTTTATATTTTTCTGAGGAAATGGGTATTTGAGTTAAGTACACTCTTCCATAAATATAAAAGTTGAGTGTACCTTTTAGATGTGCTTGAATATTGAGTGTGGCCTTTACTAAATTATCAATTACTATCATCTAAAATATTAATTAATTTTATATTATTACCAACTTAAAAATGTTACTATTATTATGTAGATGCTTTAAGAAAGTAACAAAGCCTTTTCTATATGATCATAGTGATAGTGATAGTTCTGCTCTAGCTCTCCCGCTTTTATTATTCACAAATTTATAATATTTTTATAATTTAATCTTTATCATTAATCTCAGAATATGATTATTTTATTGGAATTAAAATAAATAATGACATGAAGACTTTATTTTTTGGAATTAAAAAAATATGTACCAACTAATTTAGTTGGTAAAAGTAAAACCCTTCAACTTTTAAATATCCTCTTATACATGTCACATGTCATTATATAATATTTTATTTTAAAAAAGATAAAAATAAAAGTAATTAAGGCAAAAAAACAAACCTCTTTATTTTGATTATACCTAAAAGTACATCCATTTTAAAAATATATGTACTTTTATTTGTTGTTATTATAGTAACTACTACAACTTATAATAATTAATTTTAATTGAATTAATTTATATTGTAATAATTATAACTAAGTTAAAATAATATTTTAATATAATAATTTTGATAAAATTAAAACAATTTCACTTTAGGTTATAATAGATATGCTTATATCTATTATAACGATATTAAAATAAAAATATTTAAAAAATAAAATAATTATAATTATATATATATATATCCAAGTAACTATATACATTTTTTAAGATTAAAAAACTCTTATTAGATTTATAAAGTTGGTTGGTACCGCATTTATTCTTATTTATTTATTTATTTTAAAACAGCGGTTAAGATAAACCTTCCTTATTCGATAGGTCGGCGTGCGTGCGTTAAGATACTCCAGCGGACCATCGCACCGCGGCGCTCAATAAATACTCTTTCCTGCACAGTAAAAGAGCGAATCGTGGGCTACAAGAAAGAGAGAGCGCGGTGTTGGAAACGCGCTTTAGACGTCGTCCCCCCTTCGCGAGGTTCGTTTCCCCGCTCCTCTCCCCTTCCACGCCGACTTCAAATCAAACCTAAAATTCCACAAAAAGTCCCCTTCCGTTTCCCCGGCCGTTTCGCCTCGCCGCGCCGTCTTCCACCCGCCGATCGCCGCACCGCAACCCTAATCGATCCCTTTTGGATCTGCCGATCGCCGTCGCTGCAAACTCCGTCAGCTTCGCCGGCCTAGGGTTCCCGTCTGCTCGCCTTCCAAGATCTAGGGTTTCTTATGCCCGTCCGCTGGCAGCGCGCAACTGATAGCACCGCTGGGTTTTTTCGATGTCGAACAAGGACGAAGCCGCCGCCGCCGCCGCCGCAGTCGAGATCCGTGACGTTTGGGCCGACAACCTGGACGCCGAGATCGCTATAATCCGCGAGATCGTTGACGACTTCCCCTTCGTGGCCATGGACACCGAGTTCCCGGGCATCGCCATCCGGCCTCTTGGCGTCTTCAAGTGCTTCGCTGACAGTAACTACCATGTCCTCCGCGCCAACGTCGACCTCCTGCACCTGATCCAGCTCGGCCTTACCTTTACCAATGCTGCGGGGCTACTCCCTACCTCCTCCCGGGGGCGCCCTATCGTCTGGCAGTTTAACTTCAGGGAATTCGATGTCGAGAAGGATATCAGCAACCCTGAATCCATCGAGCTCTTGACCAAGTCGGGCATTGATTTCATCAAGAACCGGGAGTTTGGTGTCGACGCCAAGCGCTTCGCCGAGCTCCTCATGTCGTCTGGCGTTGTCCTCAACCATTCTGTTATCTGGGTGACTTTTCATTGTCCTTATGACTTCGGTTACCTCCTAAAGATCCTAACCTGCAGAACGCTGCCTGAGACTCGAGAGGAGTTCCATCAACTCGTCAAGATCTTCTTCCCTGTCCTATATGACATCAAGCATCTTATGAGGTTTTCAAACTACCTCCATGGAGGGCTGAGCAAGCTTGCTGAGCAGTTGGCGGTCGAAAGGATCGGTATCTCTCATCAAGCTGGTTCAGATAGTTTGCTTACCGCTCGGGTATTCCAAAAACTTACAGAGAAATACTTCAATGGGGCAATTGAGGGATACTCGGGAGTCATGTATGGGCTTGATACTGATTGAAGGTTGAGTGGTCTTTGATGCTAGTTATCAGACTGCATTGAATTTGAAAAAGGGAAAATAAAAAAAAAATGATTTGAGTATAAACTTATGTGCCTGTGTTGCTCTCCATGCTAGTTCTTTCTTGTGTGTTGTTCATACTGTCGTTTCTTTAAATTTCGTAGATTATATTCATATCCCTATTTCCTCACAATCTCCCGGACACCTCTTATCCGTATCATTCAAGAACTCAGCCTGCTGCATTTTATACTGTTCTTTGCAAATTTTCTTTGTTAGTGTTTTCATCTGCAGATGTTGGTGTGCATTATGCATGGACAATTTGGCTACAACACCACTGATAAAATCCTAAGTTGCTGTGCTAGGTATGATATTTAAAGCATGAAAGATCTTTCTGTTTATTTCTTTGATAATTTATATGTATCATGGTTGCCTTCATATAATTTGTGTTTATTTTGGTACTACTGTAGGTTTTGGAGGATTCTACTTGTAGAAATCACAAATAGTTATATCAACCTATCAATTTTTGGCTGGCAAAAAGTCTTCTATATTAACATGGCACACTTGAAGTAAGTTCGCTTTTCTAGATTTCTTTGTATTTGTTTAGTTTAAAATTGATTAAGGCATACCTTTAGTGGATCTGTTTTTCAGAAATTGAAAGAAAACATTTGATTCTCCATAGATATAAATGTTAATCAAATGAAGAACAAGCGATTACTCAAAGCTGAATTAGCTGCAATTGTGCTTAATCTAATAGAGGAGAGCTGATTTTAGACAGTAGTTCAACACTTCCTTATAAGTGTTCTGTGAGGTATCAATGCACTGATGAGGTCACAATTTAAGTTAAATGGTTAGCTTGAGTTTTTTTGTTTATCCCAAGTAAAACAATGGGTTTAGCATTGATCGAGCGACATCAATGGATTTAACATCCACAGACAAAATTTTACAAGACTGAAAGTTACATATCTCCTACTCCACTTCTGCATTCATCATATTATCAAATTCTGGATGTCAGCTGATCTTTTTTTGTGTTAATTATTCACATATGCCTCGGCTCTATACTCGGTATTCTATATCATCACTTCTTTATAGAAAACAATGATGCATGGAGCTTTGATATACATGGGTTTGCCAGTTTAGTATAACATTTCTTTGGTTCTAATAAGTACTCTCCACTCATCTTCCCCTCCTAAGGCTAAGCTCATCTAAGGAACATGGTTACTAAAATCTGACTGGACACCTTTCAGGAGCATAAATGTTTAAATCCCTCATAATAAAATATAATTGTAAATTGATTATTCTAATCTTTATATCAATAATTATTCCATAGTATTAGTAAATTATTTGTACATGTGTTTACAGAAGGAATATGTTTCTTTGAGATGTGGAATTTATTTACATGATGCAATGTCTGAATCATCTTCATTATCTAGATTTATAGTTCATGAATGAAATTAATAAGTTTATGCTCTAACTAGTGGGGATCGTCTTGGACACAAGCATCTGCTTTTTCTGTTCTTTAGATATTCTTTTCTGAATTCTGATAAGTGCAATATGTGTGTGCTCTCTTTGGTTTTAGCTGTTGCATCTTTTAAAGCTTATTGAGATTCATAGCCATAATTTTAAGCATTGAGGTTTAAGGGAAAAAGTATTGATGGAAGATTATATAACTCTACATGTCTGGCAGATAAATTTTTGTTGAACAGAAACCCAGTCCAAAGGTGTCTATTTCTCACAACTAATGCATATCCTACTTGATTTCATCACTGACCCATCCACTTCCATCTGACTTGATGATTTGACCGCTAACAAACTCAAAAGGGATTCAAGTTATCTTGAGATATCGATCTCAGAAGGATATCTTGATTTGAGATCCCATTTAAAAAGAAAGATAACATGTCAAAGATCGAATTTACCTCTCCTAAGAAATTATCTCCTGTTTGTATTTTTCCACCAATCAAACACAGGTAACTCATGCCACTATTCTTTTTTTTTTTCAAAATTAAAAATTAGCATTCCTGTTCTTAGTGGTGGAGCACTTTATTGGAATAGAATGAATAATGGAACACAATCATGAATGAAATTGAATGATAGGTGAAATAGAATTGTCCAACTGAAAAAATAAGTCAATATGAAAATTTTTGATATACAATATACGAAAAGATGGAGAGCTCAAATGGTGAAAATGATCTATTATAACCAATCAAAATATAAAGCTACAGAACAAACAAACAAAAAAGTATTACTTGTGTGCACCTCAGACAATAGAGAAATAAGTATCATCACCAGTTTACTACTCGCAAATTCTGGCTGCCACTGGTAAATAAGTACCATGCACTTTCCAACATACTATGCAACTTAGGAATTCTCCGACGGAACAATGGCTCAAGACGGAAAGAAGGGGCATCAATCATGCATTGTTTAGCATCGTACATATCGTTCCATGCCTGAACTATCACATCGATCTTGAAGGCCAAACCTGGAACCAAAGCAACACAGCAACTTTATCAATACTATAGAAAGCAGGTAAGACATGTATAGGCGACATTTTTAAGTGGTTAATGAATCCTTAGTTCACAATGGTGTATATGTATTTTGTCAAAGTTGATTGAACCATCTATAAATATATAGATTGACCTCTTTCCTACAGGTTGACTGGACGTGCCCATATTATAAAAACAAAATATGTTTATCGTACATTATCGAAAATGAAAAAGATGCACAAAGAAATGCAGTTTTACCTTCTTGAGCAATACTGTTGGAGTAGTGGTTTTTTTACCGTAACAGTGATATCGCCAGGCAAATTCCAGCATGTTTAAAATTTTCCACCACCGCCATGAGATATTCTTCCCAAGTAGGAAGGCCCAATTTGAATTCCACAACCGATCGCACGTAGAGGATAGTACCCCATGGTATGTTTATCTGAGATCTCACCTTAGAAGCCTGATCCTTTGCTTCATCCACCGAAAGCTCTTCGAAATGGCCACCCATCTTTTCCAAGATGATCTTTCCCTCTCTGGATCTCGAGTGGTCCACTAATTCCTGTTCTTCCATCTTCTCCCACATTATCATGCCTTTTTCCATGTTATCCTCAGCATCATTGAACAAACCAAAGATCTCTTCTGAAGGCCAAATGTCCAGTTCGCTGTTGCTTCCAATGTAATAATACCAAGGAAGCCTTGCTTGTTCGAACTGTTGCTGAGCAAGTGCAATATGCCCTTCATAAAAGTCAGGTTTAACTTTTAATGATTCTTCGTATCGCTTCCCAGCCTTAATATACTCAGACTGTGCCCAATTGTATGTACCTTTGACCCTTTCTAACATTGATTCCTCAGAATCATCGAACAACCTTTTCAAACATTTCCCCAATTGAACAAGGCAAGTGCAACCAATTTTAAAAATTTCTTGTGCTTCTTCGGTAGTGATAGTATGTTCTATTGCTTTGTAATACATTTTCATACCAAGCTCATGAAAGTTCGTATATGCATCAGAACTAAGACCCAGTTGATTCTTAAATAAGTGAGCAAATTGCATGATCCAGTCGTCGATATAACTAGGTAATGTTTTTGCTTCCTCTTTTTCGATGCTTCCATTTTCTGAAATGTTATGCTTCCTTCCGTCGCCTCTAACATCCTCCAGCCAAGGTTCATGCTCGGCTAACTTCTGTTAGATACAGCCTGACTGAGCCTTGAGGGTCTGCAGATTCTTCAGCCCACCTTATCTCTTCCGATGTCATTATCGTCACGAAGTCACCCTCCTTGCCCTTGTACATGATGAGGACGGCCTTCAGGCTCGGAAACTTTTTACCCACAGTTTCCCTCAGATGCAACATAATACAATTAGCAGGTATTTGGACCCATCTTATATCATCCCCCAACACTAACTTCACCCCTTTCATAGGGTTCTTCAGAAGCCCTGTGCTGAAAGGGTCAGAAGCCCTGTGCTTTTCGATTCTTCTTTGAACTAACTACTGCAGCATCCGGAGGCGAAAGAGCTGCAATTCCATCCGACACCGTACCATTCGTCTCCATCGCTTTCTTCAACTTTTCAGACAACTCCAAGGCATTCAGGTTATTCGGTTCCCAACTCAAAGCGAGATTGATATCTTTACATGCCAATTCCAATTGATTCAAGGCCTTAAAACACCTCCCCCTTCTAAGTAGGGCATTAGTCTACCTTGGCGAGGGCTAGATCACACTCAGTTATTGCTCGGGGATAGTCCACCGGAGTCGACTGCATATAACAAGCAGCCCTGTTGTAGTGGAGGTACACTTCGTCGGCGTGGTTCTTTGGAAGCAACTTGATCACATTCTCATACTTGACCAGAGCCCCGCGATGCCTCGAGGGCTAGATCACACTCCGTTATTGCTCAGGGATAGTCTGCCAGAGTCGACTGCATATAACAAGCAGCCCTGTTGTAGTGGAGGTACACTTCGTCAGGATGGTTCTTCGGAAGTAACTTGATAGCATTCACATACTTGACCAGAGCCCCTTCATAGTCCCTTGAATGGAACAATCTGCGCCATATCGACAAAGACTTGCATGTCTTCTTGGAAGATTGTAGGAGTGTGCTCGCTCGATCTGCTTTGCTTGGATTTGGGATTAGGAACTCTCCTGCCTGAACCCTTGGTTTTCTTTGCAGTAGGCTTGCCCATTTCCAATTATCAAGGAGCTCGAGAAAACCCTAATCCGGCGACAGGGATTCCACCTCTCCTTCTCTAACCAACCAAAACAACCACCAAATGCTAAAGGGGATGAGATGTACTCGATGCGCCTTGGGAATCAACAAAAACCCTAACAGTTTCACGGAAATTACGAGAAAAAGGAACGAGGCGAAAACTTATCTCGGCGAACGCTGCGGTGCGGAAACCCTCCTCCTCCACAACGATCGATCGAAGGCCCGACCGATCCTTCAGGTCTAAGTGCCGTCACGGGCAAGGTGACTTGGGGAAGACGGCGAGGGGAGGTTTCTTCGCGGCCGCGGCGCGATCGCGTGGTGTGGGGAGATGGAATCGAGGGCGGGCGGCGACTCCCGAGATTCGTTAGAGCCGTCGGGTGCGAGAAGTTTGAAGGGGCTCAAGTGGATGCCAAAGGAAGTTCAGAGGCACGCGTCTGTCGGTTGTTCGGGAGCAATTTTCATATATATATACGGATTTGTGGCCGCAGAAAGGGAAAAAAAAAAAAAAAACGTGGGAGAAACACAGCCCGTTTGGTGTCGGCGTTGGTGATCATGACCCATGGCCCGGGATCCGCACGGATAGATCAGTTGTTCCGGCTTCGCCAGTGCGTTAGATTGTTCATTCCACTTCTTAAGGTCTGTTTACTTCGAAAGATGGATTGGAAAAATAATGTTGTACGAGAGTCAAACTAAATTTTTGAAAATAATTTTTCCTATATATTTAACTTAAAGTTAGGGAAGAATGAATTTTCTTTTTTCACAAATAAAAGTCTCTAGTAAATCAATTGACATGAGTTATATTGCAAACTAGCTGGAGCTCATGGCTACAGCATTATCATTTTCTTATTTTGTCTGTTTTTTTTCGTTAAAGGAGTTTTGATACAATAAAATTATTACTATATAATTTGATAATTATTAATTTAAGTTATAAAAATAATCTCTTATAATATATGATAAAATTGTGTATAATACATTCAATATAGTTCGACATTTCTCCGAGACGGGAGCTTTGTAGGTTGGTTGTCTTTTTTTTATGTTCATTTTACTAATCTTTATCCACGTTTGATTTTTTTTCATCTCTTTTATCCCTCCTTTGTGATAAATGGAACATAAGATTAATTGAGCACGTATTATTCAAAAGAGTATTATTAACTCTTATGTTTCAACTGTTTAAGGAAAGTTTTATAAAATAACACTTGGGGTGTTTGATTCAAGTTATCATATAAAATTTTGATCATGTGATTACCAGGTAATCACATAACTAAGGTTATGTGGAATAAAAAATAAAAAATTTGTTAATCCCGGAATCAACAAAAATCTTATTTTTCTAAGGTTTTTCGATTCCGGATTGCATGCCCCTTTTGCTGATGTGTCCGGCATGGATCATTACTCGGGAATCGCCGATTACCTAAACCAAACAGAGTTTTTGTTGATAACCTTGGATGGATAATCAAAATTATCAAGAATAACCCACAACCAAACGCACTCTTGGAGTTATTTTATTATATAGAATTAAATATTGAGTTGAGTAAAAAATTAAAAATTGTAGAGATAAAGAAATTAAAATAGAGGTGGAGACATGATAATATATATAGGATAAAGAATGAGAATATAAAAAAAAAATAGGATAGTACATATGAAGAAAAATTCTGAGATATTTAAAATAATATAAATATGTATTTAGACATCTAATAAAATATCCAATCTTCACCTGATTAATTACAAAGATAGATAATCTTTTCCCTTAATTTATTTATCAAATAAATTTAAAATACAACTTATACACACTGCTAAAGATTTTCTCCCTCTAAGTAAACTCGTCCTCATCCAACTTTCATTTTGCTCTCAATATTTTAAAGATTTTTAAACCTTTACCAGTTATCCAGAGAATTTTGAAACGACACGTGCCCGAATTCTATTTGAAAGGTTGATGGGATCCACATATATCCCTCAATTGCTTCCCAATTCAATGCAAACCTGGGCGACATTTGAACGCCTTCCGTTCTCTTCTTTCTCGCATATTTCGGTTTGTCTCGCCAGATCTCGCCGGCTTCCGCATTGGATTGCGTTGGATCTATGCGCCCTTCGTCGATCTCTACGTCCAGGTGCTCGCTTCGCGCTTAGATCGGTCTCCCTTGATTTCGGAATGCTCTCGATGCTTGGCTGTGCCCTTTGATCTCTCGATCGCTTTCTAACGCTTTATTTTTTTGATGGGTTCTCGTTGCATCTCTTGCAGTTCCGAATCGACTCTCTCTGTGTTATTTCCAACATTGTCTTTTGTTTTAGGATTCCGATTTTTGTTGCCCCAATTAAATTTTTGTTTTTGGTGAAATTTGACCTATTTCCATTGTGTTTCATGAGGCAGTGTGTTTCCGATCGACCGTCGTAATCTATAAAACTTGATTTGGTTTTCTATTCGACTATTTTAACTTTTAAGAATGAAGTAGAAAATATATGAAATGGCTGAGAAAGTATTGCCAGATTGTTTGGTACAGCCCGAGAACTCCTATTAATTACACCATTCTTTTGTGGAAGAAAAATCCTCTTGCAGTAGTAGCGAATGATCCGATGTTTATACTTGCACCTGTTTCAGGAAAAGATACAGCTTTTCGTTCAGTTTCTAGAGATAAGCTTCATGAGGCTATTTGTAGATAAACCTTTATCTTAGTTTTCTAAATGACATATTCAGTTCGCTCATATAATTTTTTTTTAAAAAAAGACACATTCTAATGATTTTAATGCAGGGTAAGAGAACGTTGGTGATCAAGTTCTGTTGAAGCAAAGATGACCAGTCATGATGATCACGAGAGCTCTACAAGTAACATAATTTTATTATTGTTATTACAATGTTCAGTCTTTTAATTAGAACAGCCTATTGTTTTACCATGAACAGATACCAGCTGAGATGCCCATGTACAAAGTTTTCCAGATATATGAGACGTCCTTAAACTGAAGAAGCAAATTATCAGACTTTCTTTTGATTAGGAAATGATCTTGCCTCTTATAGTCTGTAAACTTAGCAAAAAAAGATGCTCCTTGCATTTACAAAATATCACAATCTATAAATGTTAACAGCATTGCAGTTTTCATCTTTGTTTATCACCCTTGCTAAAATGTTCAAAAGAGATACACAACAATAACAAATCTTTTATCTTCGGCTATATGCATACTCCTAGTTATTGGGCTCGATCCTTACTATATTATCATCTATATTTAAATAAATTTTATCTTGTGCCCTTTTAAAAATACTTCCATCTTGATACATAGAATACTAAGGATTCAAACTACATTTTGTTATTCTCCTAATAGGTAATACGAGGAAGCTGAAGGCGTTGATGCTTAAAAGTGACAACCGGATTTGTGCAGATTGTGGTGCCCCTGATCCAAAGTGGGCGTAAGTTGCTCTATCTTTTATAAAATTATACATCGAGATGGCATATTAGGTCCAAATCCATCTTGTTCCAATTCCTTTATGTACTTAAGGACAGAATATAACAAAAAACGATTTTGGAACCAACATCTTCATATCTGTATTTTACCTTCACATTAATATCAAAATACCGACAAGGTCAAAATGCCCTCTCCACCAAGGTTTCATTAACTTCAAAATGCCCTACCATTGTTTCCACTAAATTACCACTCAAACTGCTTATCCTTTAACGTATAGAGGGGCACTTTGACCTAACATGGAAATGTTGGAGGGTATTTTGACATTAATAAAACATCGGGAGGCATTTTCATAGTTACCCAACATTGTGATTACAGATCTCAAAATCGAAAAGCTTGATATAATTTATTTATTTTTGGTTTTTTGGTTTTACAGATCATCAAACATAGGGGTGTTCATATGTTTGAGTTGCAGTGGTGTGCACAGAAACCTTGGCACACATATCTCAAAGGTACCGTTTAATGACAATTCTTGTTTTTTTGCTGCATTTAAATCTTATGCATAATAACATTTCTCACCTGAAGCTGATACATCTAATCTGCACGCACACGCACTAAACCAATTTCAGTTATATGGTTCGGTAGTATTCTCTTCAAATCAATTAATGAGATTATTTTCATTTTATTTCCTGTACATTCCTTTGTTTTCTTCTACTGTGATTCAGGTTCTGTCAGTAACCCTAGATAAGTGGTCCGACGAGCAAATAGACTCTATGATAGAAGTTGGTGGGAATTCTTATGCCAATACCATTTATGAGGCTTTTCTTCCAGAAGGATATCCCAAGCCTAATGCACACTCCAGTTACGAAGAGAGAGCAGAATTCATAAGGTATTTGGTATTCATAGAGTTCTCAGGTTTCTCAAAAGATGAGTGAATCCTCATACTAAAAGACAATTCGATTTTTGAGTTAACAGGGCCAAATATGAGAGGCAAGAATTTTTGAAACCAGGTCTGCGAATTCTTCCTTCAAAAACATCTTGCGATCCTGATAATGTCTGTTCAGAAAGTTCATCTAATGCGGTAAAAACTAACGTCCTGCAATTGTGAAATGTTGTAGCACAAGTAGCATATACTCTACATATTACTTTAATAACATGGTCTCGGTTCGGTTTCAGATAGGGATGGTAGAGTTCATCGGCATACTGATTGTCGAAGTAATTAAAGGCACTAATTTAGCAGTAAGAGATGTGCGAAGTAGTGATCCATATGTTGTTTTGACTCTTGGACAACAGGTAAGTTTTAACCCTTTCGCAAGTCATTATCAATAGATAATATGTTTCTAGCAAGTAATTATGTCGATACATAATATGTTTCTCCACAAAGTGATCTGGTATTATCTAAGGGTTGATTAGATGATTAATCTTTTTGCAGAAGGCTAAAACATCTGTCATTAAGAGCAATCTGAATCCTGTTTGGAATCAGGAGCTTAAGTTATCAGTTTCTAAAAACTACGGGGCACTAAAAGTCGTAAGTCAATCCTCCTCATACTTGATCAATGAACTTTTGTATCCTAGAAATGTTCATGTAAGATTTTTATTCCGCAAACAGCAAATATTTGATAACGACCTGATTTCCTCCGATGATCTGATGGGCGAAGCCGAGGTGGACCTCCAACCGATGATCACAGCCGCCATGGCATTTGGTGATCCCGACTTGCTCGCCAATATGCAAATTGGAAAGTGGCTGCAATCCAATGACAACGCCCTCATGAAAGACAGCAGCATCAATATAGTCGATGGGAAGGTCAAACAAGAAGTGTCACTAAAGTTGCAAAATGTTGAGTGTGGAGAGATTGACCTAGAACTGGAATGGATTTCCCTGACCCAGTAAATCTCAAGTTCATACCATGTTTACAACTTCAACTAAGACTTGTTTAGCCACCCTATTTTGTTTCGTGCATATCAAACTTTTGCGATGTTTGTGAGCGAGCAACGAATTATGTTATCTATATCAAAGATAAACTTGATAAAGAAAATGGAGATGTAGAAATAAAAATGTTAAAAAATCTGTTATTACAATAAGGTTTGTTCACGCTTTGTTGATTGCACAAACTCTATTATTGTTTTGAGAGCAATTATATATTCGTATGTTTATAGCTTTTGCAGAAATACCTTGTTATATAGTTGGCATGAAAGTATAATGATAATTAAATTGATAGCATGATTATTTAACTTTTTTTAGTATTTTATGAAATAAATGATGTCAAGGAGAAAAAAAGAAATCAAAATGTCAAGTGCAAGAGATGCAATCCTAAGCAATGTAGAGCAACTACACACTTGGGAAAGATAGATTTTTCTCAGTTTGGATGAAAAAAACAATAGCAAGATTAATACTATCAAGAAGGGAATTGATTTACGCCGTCTACTTCCAAAATTAATCGAGCAAAACTTACACTTAGATTACCAAAAAAAAAAAAAGAGATCAATTCAAACACTAATGACGAGGTTAAGTACCATTTAAGTCAAAAGAGTATCACAACAAAGTGTCTAAGCGTTCTAACCGGCTTAAGCGAACCATGACGAGTGTGCAAACCACCATGTGAATGTTAATATGAATTCCACACATGTTATAAAAAGTGTTAACTGATAAAACTAAGGCATTTTTGTCCAAGTTGGAAGAGATCATGCACAACTACAGCTCATCTGACATATTAAAAGAGCAAGAAAGTGCAGTGGTCATCCTGCAGACAAAAATGGATACCTGTCTCTTTTTTGTCGGCAACTGTACATAGAACAGCATCTGGTATTAGTCTATCCAACCACCAGAATTGCCTGGACGGGAGGAAGATGAATGTGGTCCAGGTGGAAATCCAGGGAAGTTAGCTTGGTCCCTCCTTGCTCCATGGATGTTGTAGTCATATGGGTCACTTCTTCCAGGAAACTGGCCGAACGGGACCTGACTAACGGGCCTTGCATAGTTTGTCATATCAAGATGTGGAGCATACCGATCCATTACTGATGGCGCAGGGGCACCTGTGAATTGTCCATAGGAAGGGGGAGTGTATAGATGAGAATGTCCAAAACCTGCATCTGAAACAACCATGGAGTTTCTATCTCTCTGTAACCATTCATTCTGATCTTGGGAACCATATAACCTTATCTGTGCCCGTAGATCGGACTCTGATGACGTACCATACCTGTGAATCTCATTGAAATAAGTATTCATACTCGGGGAGTCTCTATTATCATGATGTGTTGGCCGTATTTCTGCAGTTCGAGCTCCATAATCATAGTTACCAACCCCACCACTTTGCCAGTTATGTTGATTGAGATTGAACATATTTTCTCCGGCTGCTGGGGATGTGTACCTCCTAGCAATATCATTAATGTTGTCATTAACAAGATTTTCGGAAATGTCATTACCTCCCACTTTAACAGCAAATTCTGTTCCAGAAGTAAAATGTGCGTCTCTTTCCTGTGGAGCTACAGTTGATGGTTCCAACGGAAGATGACTTGGCATATTTCTTTTCTGATCGGGTGAGATGCTCATGTCCGATAACTCAACATCCTTCTTCCTCTCTTCAAGCACCCGACCCTTTTTCTTTCTTCTCCTTTTACGAGAAACAGTGCTAGCATGTCCCGGAGAGATCTTTCTCTTGGTACTATCCGAGCTTTTATGGTTTTCATCTCTAGCTTTTTTCTCTTCTAAAGTGGCATCCCTCACCAAAATTTCAGCCTCCATATGGTCCTCTGCTGGAAGACTATATGCTGGCTTCTCTGATAAAATTCCTTTTCCGAATGGAGGCCCCTGGTCTTCGACTATGTGTCCCTGGCGTGCAGCTATTCTTTTGTGCTTCACTGTCCAATCGTCACGGCTCCACAGATACAATGGAGGTGGACTCAAATTCCATTGTTCCAATTGATTATCATGCACATCAACAGAGCCGGGCAAGTAGAATGACTGAAGAAAAAAGATTAGATACAGGTCATAAAAGGCATTCTCATGCTTTACATCAGACAATCCAGATGTCTACATACCTTGCCTGAGAGACTCTGACTATCTTCCCATATTAAATCATATTTACTTTGTTTCTTATCGAGTCTGTTAATAAGGAGAAAAAAGAAACATTACAACAGAAATTTACTCCAAAGATAATATAAAAAAAGAATAATACACAGAAAGAAGATGATACCAAAAAAGTAAAAGTTGAAACAAGATAATAAGGATTAAAGATGGGCAAAAATCAAAAGGGCAGCCCTTTTTCAAATAACATCAGAAGGGTGTTTCATTGTATATTTCATCCCAATATGGCATTATTCCAGCACTATTTTAGCAGTTTGATCAAAACTACTAGCGTAGAGCAAAATTACTTTAATTTAGTCAAAATCACTACACATGCAACATTGATATATCAACAATACTCTTATTTCAACTTGGTCAAAATTGCTTACAGTTCACTCTTGTAGCAATTTTAGTCAAAACTGTTACACATTGTACCAGTTTTGACCTACATAAAACAGTGTTTAACAGTTTGACCAAAATTGCTTGTAGCAGTTTTGGCCAACGCCGCTACACTAGTGCTGGAACAAGGATATTTTGGATGAAAAAAGGGATCGGGTGCCCTTCTGATATATTTTCAACGAAAATAAAGGGGATTCCCTTCTGATTTTTGCCCATTAACAAATGTACCTTTCAGTCTCCTTCGGAACTATAAGAATAACCAGCTTTGGCTTGAACTTTAGTGCTTGATCTATGAACTTATTGGCAAGAGATGCTTTAACACCAAAAGGGGGGTTGAGACCCATGATCTGTTTCAAAGATTCAAGTAACTTAACAAATGGAAAGTAATGCAGCTTTTGCTGAAATTTGAAGTATATGTTGCTATACTGGATAGACATATGATGTGTTTTTAGTTTGACAAGGAGTATTTACTTTGGGTATTATAACATTATTACTTAATAATTCTCTTATTATTACAAAAACAGTATTTTATCCCTCTCACTTAGTATGAGAATAAGTACTCTTCTAGGTTTAGGAAAATTTTCTCAATGCTTTAAGAGGGAGACAGGTGAGTTTGATATGACGACATAGCCTCCCTTCCCCTCTTCAAAATCCAGACTTCCCCCTTCTCCACTTTTTTTCCCCAACAGTCACTCTTTCTCTCTCCACTTTTCCTCCAACAATGAGAAAGTATCCTTTCTCTCTACCCTCTCTGTTTGCAAATTTAGCAAACACCGTGAAGCCCTGACTTAGCACCTCCCTCTCAAGCACAAACTTGTTTGTATGATCATTGCACAAGGCCACAAACTAGGAGTAATCCTAGCAATCATGTGTTTATGCACTTTGTCACCAGGAAACAGCTACATATCCGATTGAGAACTCAGAGCAGCCCCTACAACCCTACCGCATCCACACTACTTCCTGTGCCCCACCCACGAGCTCATCTTTGCCTTAGATTAGCATGCACATCTCAACTTACAATAGCTACTTGTTCCTTCATGATAACTTCTAATCCAACACCCTATATGATTGGTTGTCACAATCTTACGCGCTCTACTAGGAAAGGAACTAAGAGCCAACATCAAGTTGGACCGCCACCCAAGTGATGCTCTGACAATGAACCCTTCATGTGCGCAAATAGCCTCAATTGACTTGCTACAAAAGGATAGTGACCTTCTTGGACCTGAACCAGTTTCATTTCGAGTATAAAAAATGAATGAACCAGAGCCCAGACCTGATTTTATAAGAAAAAACTCCAAACTAAAAATATTCAGGCAGGTTCCAATTTCAGCCTTTTCAAGTTTCTGAATTTTTCAGAATTTATGAACGTTTTCTTTTGGGAATTTTAGGATTTATACTTGCAAAATTTTAGGTTTTATAAAAATTGTCACTTTATGGTGAGGATAAAATACAATTAATACACAGATCATTTATTATTATTTTTGTCTTCATTACCACTTTATAAGTAATAACTACATAATTATATATTCATATGTATGATTGCATAAATAACTAACTGGCTTGAGTCAGTTTCTTCTAGTTTTATATAAAAACCAAAAGACCTAACCCAAAGCCGAAATATATTTCACATCTACAAAATCCAAACAAAACACCGTTAAAACCCAAGAAAACCTCAAGTTTTGGTTGGGTTCGGTTCTTTTTTTTCAATTCAGGCTGGATATGTCTAATTTTTTACCCACCCCTACTTAGAGTAGATGTTGAAACTCCAATGTCATTTTTATCTAAAATACCTTTATTAGTAATCTCTATTATTGTCATTGTCTCCCTTCACGATTTATCACTTTTGTCTATAAAAATTTCAGAATCCTAGGTATCCTAAATTTGAGCAAATAAAGGAAGAAGATATAAATTCAAGAAGATTTCCCCTCCTCTAAAGATGAATGTGCTTACATTTTCATCATGTCTGGCAATCAACTCTTTTGAAGATCTAGATCATTGCATCATGAAAACCCTCGACCATTACACTAATATTCCAGTGTTATGTCAGTTTATTTTTCCATTAGTTTTTAACAAGTTGGACATGGATTATAACTATACTCCAACTTGAGAGAGTGCTAGTTCCCACATGAAGTATTTAATTTTTGGGTATATGGTCAAATCCTATATGTGGTGTAATAGTTTTCTTTTAATTACAAAAACAAAATTATATTCTTCTAAACTTGTGAAATATCTTACCAATTTTGATCCAGTCGGCAATTCATGAGATTTCACAGACATCCAGTCTCTTTTTTCAAAATTGAAATCATTCTGTGAAAAATAAACATCATTGGTAAGTCGTACAAGAAACTTAACATAACATTGTCGTACATCCATATTTATACGAATAGATATTCAAGTAGGCAAATGATTCCACTACATAAAGAAAATGAAAGAGAAGAATCTACTTTTGTTTAATATTTACTTGAGAAGTGTTTCTGTAGCCATTCCTAACCAAATTAATCCAAACAAGGCATTTTTAAATTGCATTCAATCCAAACAATATTGTTTCCACATTTATCACTGAAGAACAGAATAACGATTCTCAATGAACCATAAATTCTTTCTAGTTCATCACAATTCAGTAAGTTCTGATGTTAGCAGACCCAACTAGTTGGCTGGTTGGGCTAACATAGCTTCTTTATTATTATGCATAGTAAGTTTGAAGGTTAAATTTCACTTTTTTTATTCCTATAGATTATAATAAGCTACTGAGTGACTTCTATATTTCTAATGTGGCATATAAGCTGTAATACGATAATGGTACTCCTGTTATATCCAAAAAAGAATATTATTTCTCCATCAGCACTACAAAAGGCAAATTACCAACACACATATAGCATGTGCACATGCAAGGGTAGGCAAATAAGAAAATCTATCTATTTTTTGTAAGATGCATTCCATGGATTTCTCCATCTTGGGATTGTACAATAAAACCTGACTTTAAACCTAGTCTAGTTGTGTGAAGTGCTAACTAGACCTATGCCAAAACAATTTCTCAAGCTACATTACCTTTTGCCCAGCTTACAAATAACTTGCTGCATCAAACAAACACTAAAAAATGAAAATGCAGGATATCCAACATTTAACAAAAAAAAGAGAAAAAAAATCACTTGAGTAAAATTGGCCAAGCACATGTAGCCAAGCAAAGATATATTTAGGACCCGTAACTAATATAGTTTATGAAAGTAGAGGTTTCTCAAAGAAGTCTCTGAAAATCTTTGAGATTTGAGGAATAAAACATGAAGTGACATGCCTACAATTATAGATAAACATGGATAGGATAAATATCAGAACAAGTACATATTACAAAGATCAAAAAAGAAAACTGAAGAAGACATTTTTATTTTTCACTTCTTACCTTCGGTTGTATGATATCATAGTTCTTGAAATTGCATTTCTTTCCAGCAGAATCAAGCTTTTCTTTCATTAAAATGCTGAAATCATTAGCGCCACAGCAGAAATCAACCACCTGGAGATAAACACACACATTTAAGAGGTGACTCGTTTTAGGAGGGGATCTATCATTCTATGCTGCAATAATAAATTAAGCCATCAGAACAGCAATCCATATTAGTCTTCACAATTTTGTAGCTGTAGCTAGAAGGACAAGGATTAAAGGGAAGATCATCTTCTCATAAAACAAATTAAACTAAAGGTGCAAACAAAATAATTTATACATAGCAGAAACTTCAACAGATGGAGTCATACAAGCAAAGGTGTACATATTACAGTCAGATTCAGTTTTATTTTAAAATTAAATTAGGTCTCCATAAAGCCTACAAAATAATAGCCTAGCTCAAGGGAAAGTTGTCTAGGAGGGGAGAAATGCCACAGGCCATGCTAGAATCGGGGGTCCATGACACCCTGATTGACGTAGCCAGGTTGTCACTATATTCATGATGTATTTCTTTCTAAGAAGATTTTACAGCCCACTCTACTGAAGAAGCATATGATGATAATTTCATGCATTTAAAAAGTTTTCATTTAACTAATCTATAGAATCAGTGTGAGCGCGATCAATATCTATCTCCAACTCAAGGAGTGCTAGACTAGTTTATCATAACTTGCTGAACTATTTTACATTTTTACTCATTACTTAATTACTTGTTTCCTCTATGTATAGGTTCTATTCATAACAGTTCTTATGTCAAGTTGCAACAACGGCATGATAACTTTCCTCATGAAGGGAACCCACATCAAATGTATAGTCATATTAAAGTAGAGAAGTAAAATTATCCAAATGTAATCATTTCAAGGTGGTGGATCTCTCCTTCTATGAGCATGTGATAACAACCTATACAACGTGTCACTACATTGACAATTCTAGAGCAAAATTTAAGCCACCAACATATAAAATTAGCAGAACTACTTCCCAAAATCTTGCTCAAATCCATAAGCTAACTTCAAGATTGATTACATCTTTCTGAATGAAATAAAGGTAAACAAAGAGTTAATAAAATACTGTCTTCATAACTACAGCGACCAACAAGAAACTTACCGTATCTCCATCCTGAACATACCACTGCATTTTATCCACAATCTACATGGAAAGAGCAGGTTTATGAGGACAAAGGAAAGTACCATTGACATAATGAAGTAAATAACATAGGAAGGAAACCCAGTAATTATACACTTAATGGCATATAAAAAAATCAGAGATGTAGATATTTTGCGTTACAAAGGTAGGAAGTTAATTATTGATCTGAGTCACTAAAACTGCACACGTACACAAACCCACAAGAATTAACTCCAATGCTATTAGTTTACATCAATAATCTCAGGTATTAGCTGTACTAAATTTACAATAGAATATCGAATCCAGATAACATTTTTCTTGTAATCACTTGCTCAAAGAACATGGAAATGTGATTTTCTCCCAGGAGGTGATAATCTCAGAATAATAACTAGTTATATGTAAAAATTATAAGGTCCTATAAAAATTATACATAATAAAACATAGTAACAAAATACATTATTTGATTGCATACATACATAATGCAATGTATACTACAACAACAACAACAACAAAGTCTTATCTCACTAGGTGGGGTCGGCTACATAATGCAAAACAAAAATTTTGTATTCCCACTATGATGTTAGAATTAATATGTATAAAATAAAATCTGTATTATGAAATATACAGACACATACTTTTATGCTCTTTAACAGTAATTTAATAGTGGGAGACAAAAAAAATCCAATAACAACATCTCATCAATTGATGTAGTCATTTAACTTAATATTTGCATATATCAATTAGATAGAAATTCATAATCAAACCAAACATGCCAATTAACAGGTAGATGAAGGAATACAATATAATATATTTATATAAATGTAGAAGAATAAAATATCATTTTACGATGCTAGGAGCAAAAGATAAGAGTTGCAGCGAAGAGTATGTTAAATTGGACGTGTAGACATACAAAGATACAGATAATAAACGAGAACATTAGAGAGAAAGTCAGGGTAATGTCTATTAAGGAAAAACATTAAGAGACACATTTAAGATATATATACATGTACTTAGGCGTCCAATAAATGTCCTAGTTAGGCGATGTGAGACCATCATAAATACGCACATTAATAGAGGAAGAGGGAGACCAGAGAAACTTAGTTAACAACAATAAAAAAAGATAAAATTTATTTAACTATAAATGATGATATATTAGGGGATTGAGCCCAATGGCGTAGAAGGATCAATATAGCTAATTCCAATTAGTGGGATAAAGGCTTTGGTTGTTATTGTTGTTCAATGATACTACATAACCTTTAAGATGGGTTGTTGTTGTTGTTCAATGATACTACATAACCTTTAAGATGTATTTGCTTCACTAAAAAATAGTTTTACCTTTTGGCATCATGAAATATAAAAGTTTATAAAAAAGATACTTATTAGTCTTATTTTGACTCCTTAAGAGAGAGAAAAAAAAAGGTAGTCTGGTGCATGAAGCTCCTGCCAATGCGGGGTCTTGGGGAAAGAAAATAAAAGATATTCTTACGCAAAGGATGATCAGTGTTTCTTAGAAACAGAAAAAAAAAACCATCTATTTTTATTTGATTCACGTATTTCTTGAATTTTTTTTAACATTTGTATATTCATAAACAATCTAGTTTTTTGAAGATATACGTATATTTGAGAAACAAAATCTAGCTTTATTGCTTTCGATAGAGCTTGTTACAGGTAATGGTATCCATGCAGTAAAAATCATGCAGTAGAAATAAGCATTTAAAATAGATGTGGATATGAAGAGAAGAGTAATGCAAAGAAGCTATTGTATAATGTATCAGCTGCAATTAACTGAATCAAAGCACAACTATTGTAAATTAATTACCTGTTTAAGCTTGTCTACATTAGTGAAATGACGACCAAAAGATGTATAACGCATTCCATGGAGAAAAGGTGCAAGATAAACTCTAAGCCTTTCCTGAAAGAAAGAGACTAAACGTCAATATCATCTTTATTAACTCAGCTCTCAATCTCTGCAGCTGAAGCTTAAATAATGCTCCTTTAGAATCATTGCCACTGCAACCAACTTATTTGATGATAAAAGAGTAACAATGCCTTCCATAATAGATACAATAGAATCAGACCCTCCCAGGATAGATAAAGTTTGCCACAAATATCGACATATGGCAATTGCTAGAGTACATAAACATTCGTGAACAAAATTAATTACAGTAAAAATGCAAGAGAAAGCATTCTTAATGGGGAAAAATCAAAAGATCCAAGATTGTCATAATCAAACAATCCCAATAAGGATCAGCTAAGATAGATAGAAATCAGAAAAGAAGGATCCTATTTTGGTTGAGAATCAAGCAACTTTAGGGCACTTTGTGTGTGGTACACTAGAATCTTAGGAAACGGCCAAAATCAACTCACATTGAATTGATTGGAATCCAATGAAGCTGCAAGGGTCAAACAAATTGGCTAAGATTTCTCTAGAGAAAACAGTTCTAACCTGAGAAAGGGTACAGGAAAGTGAAAGGAGATGGAATGATATAAAGATAAAATAAAATTAATGATAATAATATTAATAAAAGAAAACAAGAGAGAGAGAGAGAGAGAGGAGCAGCAGCAGCAAAAAAACTAAATGTTTTAAGTATTAAGTACTTTTTACGTTAGCACTAATGAAAATTAAATGCATTAAATACTAAGTAAAATGAACATTGGATATATGAAATGTATGTTTGAGAAAAAAACGAAGATAAAGATGAATGTGAATGAAAATTTTCAAGGCGACAATTTTAGATATCTCACATTCAATATTCAATAAAGGCGTCATTAATAGGGACAAAGAGTGAATAGTTAAAAATATAGAGAGGCTTTTGGAATCTTCATTCTTGGATGGTTGTGTACCCCTTAAGCTAAAAGGAAAACTTTATTAAAGTTGTCATGCAACCTACAATAGTTTATGTATTAGACTCTTGAGTTACAGAAACTACATTTGAAAATTTTAATGAAGAAGTAATGAAATTGCTTATATGGCTGTTGTGAGGTTGTTGAAAAAGGAAATATACCGCTATCAACAACAATTATTGGAGAATAATTAGTATCTTTGACAAATGATTAAACAAGAGAAATTTATTTGAGACGATATATGGACATATTAAAAAATGACCAACAATATCTTTAGTTAAACGAGTTGAATCAGTCCAAAAGGAAGGAAGATCTAAGAAGTAGAAGAATACCAAAGAAAAGTCACCCTAACATGATAAAAATAATTTAATTTAATTGAATATTTCTAGTAGCAACGCATCAAGCTCAAGGGAGGAATAAAATCCATCATACATATATCATCCCTCAAATAGTTAGGACAAATACAGGCGCTTCAAGATGAAATTATAGATCTTTCATGTGGTATCAATCAATTGATTGAGTCTATATCACATTGAAAATACTGAATACAAAGCATATAATGTTAGGTTGAAGTAAATACCCTCCATTTGATCATCTGCCTTAGTATCTCAGGTTCACATACAGCTTTAGCATCCTCCACAGAACCTCCTTTCTCCAACTTTTGTAATGCTGTTCGAATAGCCTACAAACAGAATCTTAACCACATTAATTTGAAAATCAAGAATGGTAAAAGAATTACTTTGGCTCAGATATTTTTATGGTCAATTATGTACCTCAACAGAACCCTCAACCTTGCCTAGTGTAATGCTCTTATCAATATTGTGTCTTGTACCACTGCCATATGTATGAGTAGATGGCCTTGGATGTTTTCTAATTATATCTTCCAAGCTTAAAGAAGATGAAACCTGTTTGAATATCTCTGAAGCCCTTCACAACGGTATTCATATTAGAAAAATATCAGTCGCTAGGTTGACAATAATTAGAGCTACATTTAGCAACAACAGACAGTATCAAATTATGTTATGTGGAATGAGGTAGATAGATACTTTGTAATTTATTATATGAAAAAAAAATGACTCGGGCAAAGGGAATTCCTTCACCCCCAAAATTAGCTATATAAAAAAAACTCAAACTTGAAATAGCATCAAAGCATTATGAAGAGTTTTGAAGCAATTCTTTGGCCAAAAAGGAAAACAAAGGCTTACCGTGCTTTTGCTTCATTATCTATACGAGGGAATGAACTTGGTCTTTTTGCAACTATGGAAGAAGGGGCTGGTGCTATGCGCTTTGACTCTTCTACAGGAATCTTACTGCCGGCAATAGTTTTCTCATATTTGCCCCGTTCATGCCATGGACTGTCAATTGACATCTTCTCTTTCTTCTGAGAAACAACTATCCTTGCAACTTTTTCCTTGGAGCGATTTCCTTCTGAACTAGCCACTTTGACTGGCTTTAAAGTTACCCGGTTTTTTATCACCTCACTAGAAACGATACTTTTCTTTTTTGCCAATGCTTTAACTTTGCTTTTTTGCAAATCTAAAAGTTTTTTAGTCTCTGGATTTTGAGGAAATATAATATGATTTCTAATTGGAGTTCCCAGTTCTTCATTGATTTGGTGTTTTCTGGAGAGGAAAAAAAGGGAAAAGAAACAGTAAAATAACAGAACTTACAAAAATTCTTGAACCGGGAAAAGAACACAAAAACAGACATACAGGCAATATATCAAGATTCGATTAGGAAGAAGACCATCCCAAGCCCTTTGTTCGATGTCCTCATTGTTTTCGAATGCTATCTTCCTGCAATTTTCAATTAGTAAAGAAAATAAAATGTATTCTCTTATCTCATTCATGATCCATCTCTATAGCATAAAACACGGAATTACCTCGGCAAGCACTTTCTGTGATAAGATTTTGGACATCTTCTGCACATTGCAAATTGCAAATCTTTAACCTCCTTGTTTTCTCCTTGTTTGCAAACAACACACTTGTGGACAGGGCATGTAAAGGACTCCCCAGCTATTATTTTTGTTCGAAACTCAGAGGCTTCACTTTCACTATGAGGGAAAACCCATTCTGCAACGCACTTTGGGTGGTAAAAGTGACCGCATGTTGCAGAAACACAAGGATATACCTAGACAAGCAATATCAAAAAAAAAAATAGCAAAGAATGAATTATTGTGAGTAGTAAGTGATATAAGAGAGCCATGCATTTGAGGCCAGTAGCAATATAATAGAATGTGAGATTGGCAATATCAAGAGAAACATAATAAATAATGCACTTGATATGAAAAAGACCAAACAAAGTCACAAGAAGATAACCAGATCAGAAGTTGAAATGAACTGGTAAATACCAAGTAGACTCAGTGAAAATAGGATGATCCATATGGAATTAGAGGTGTTCCCTAAAAGTTAAATTGAATAAGTAATGTAGGTCCAAGTAAAATATTTGATATTACAGCCTAAAAGCATTATGCATTACACCTACAGGTTGTGGCAGAGCATTTTGTTTGAGGCATGGCATATCCTACTCAACATAAGGAGGTAGAAGACAGCAACCAAGAGCAATCAAGTGGAGGTGGAAAAGGCCTTGAGGATGACACGGATTGTTAACTTAATAAATTTCATGACACTGATTTAGAATAAGAAGAGAAAATATGATATTATAAACGCAAAGGATGAAGGATGAATTAAAGAGTTATAATAAGCATATGGAAGATGATGAAAATGCTGAATGTTGACAGCCATGGCCTATTTGAAGCTTATTGCTAATTGTTATACAGAAATTTGTATGCTATCTAGTATATTTTGGAACTTGGAAATATGATATTTGATGATGATAATATGGATTGATGATTTAGAACCTAAGGTGATGTTTCGTTTAAGCCTTTGTCATGAACTTGTATGCTGCTCTGCTTATGAGGATAAAGTTTTTTCCATTCTAATATTCACATGTTTAAACATATTTTGGAGTTAGATGGTTGCTGAAGATTCATTTCAAATTTGAGAAACAAGAGTCAAAATTTTCACTTTATTTGTGAGTAATAATAGTGAAATTAAATTGCAGGATCTTATGGTATGAATCCATGGAATCCAAACTATATAGGGAAGCGAGTCTAGCTACATCTGTGATAATTGAGTTAATTAACAATGGACGAACATTCTTATCTATATTAATCAGCTTAGTTTAAACATATCAACTAGATTATACATAAATATATATAATGAAAGAAATTTTTGGGTGGTAAACTGTGCACCAATTGTAGTGTATTGGCATTCCATGTAATCACACAACTTTTTTAAATTAAGTTCCCCAACCCACCAAAAAAGAACTAGCAAGATTTAATGGGTAAAAGATTTAGCATTCATAAATTGGTGGGGGCATTTAGAAATATTTAAATTCCAGAGACATTATGTGGAAAAGGAAAAAAAAACATCATGCTACTTACTCACACTTGGGAATTGGGATCTTTGCATTTCACTAACTTCTAGCATCAATTAAATGTTCAAGGCATACTAAGCTTAGTGTGTCATAAAATCCAACTAGTTAGCTAGTAAAAGTATAGATATTGCCCAAATCTCGTGTCATAAATTAAACAAGCTCTGCTGTTTTAGACTTCAATAAAAATTGAAATACCTTGTTGCATGCAATTGGAAGCTGCATAATAGGTATGGAACAAAGAAGTGGCAACAACGAGATCCCAATATACAGATCAACATCCCATTCCACTTATAGGGAATAGCAGTATCAGACTGGAACTAAAATTGTTCAAACATAGAAGTATAATGGGGAAAAAAACAAATCCTTTATAAGATAAAATATTACCTCGGCGCCATTTGTCTTGTCAGATGAGCCTAGTTTGCCACAGCAAAAGCATTGATGCTGCTTATATAAGCAGTTGTTGCATATGAAGTTCTGAATCAACTGTGTAAAATTTTACAATAAAATTATAAGAAAACCATAGGAAGAAGATAGCTGTCCATTGGCAGAATTCCTGAAAAGTCCCTTAACAGTACCTCAACATCTGCTGCCGTTGCGAAGCCAAGAGATCTACACAATGAATCTTTTCCTGCTGCCTTGTAGGCATGAAAGGAACGCAAACAAGGTCCATCACAACTGCATCATAGTTTAAAATCATGCTCTCCAAAAAAAATTAAGATAGAGAAATCTAGAAATTTAAAACTTAGGAATGCATCATGTTGGACCAATCTTTAATTAAACCTACCCAAAACTGATAATTGGTATACAACACTATTTTGCATGTGTGACTCATAGAGCAATTGCTTACAAGAAAAAATGATAAGCATGTTAGTACCCCGAATGGTTGAGGGGGAGATCATTGGAACCCCAAGTTATTTGACCATGATTTTGATGTTTGGATAAAAGGATTTAAGTTAGGTCGTGCATTGTTATCTAATGTGTGTCTATTGTATAGGGACTTAGGAATACACATAGGATTGCTCGATAACTCATGGTCCGTTGAAGTACAAAAAAAGATGGTATAGGGCATCTAAGGGACTAGAGGACGAGGAAAATCGGAGACGGATGTCGCAAGCAAGCGAGAAGGATGACACCGAAAGGGAACTGGGGACTCGGTGCATCTGAGAGACAAGGGGCTTAGTGAAAGAGTACAATGGTGGAGTGAGAAAGAAGCATAAGAAGTAAACTAGAGGGCTCAGTGCATCGAAGAGACGAGAGGCTTAGCAGAAGAGTAGTGGAGTGAGAAGGAAGCAAGAAAAGTGAGTCGAAATGCTTGATGCATCTGAGGGATGAGAAGCTAGGTGGAAGGCTACCTAGATATGTTGTTGAGAGATAAGTTGAGTCAACCTGTAATTGGGCAGTATAGAACTCAACTTAGGTGGACTCGACCTTAGTAGACTTGAGTCAAAGTTCCGAGCGATCGAAAAGGTTATCCAATCGATCGGAACTTTAGTCGACTAATAATGTTTTTCAGGATTACCTGAGACGACTCAGTTAGTAGATCCAAGCAAGGTGATCAGTCGATCGGAAAAGGCTTCCAATCAACCGAAAAGCTGTCAACTCAATCAGCCGTGTGATCCAGATCAGATGCGGGCAGTGCAGTCAAAGATCTAGATTAACCGGATGTTCGGTCAACCGGAAAGGGTGTCCAGTCAACTAGAAGCTACCACAATAACATCTTTAGATAGACGAGACACTATTGTGGATGAAGCTAACAGAACAAGTCAGACCCATGCGTTTCTCCATTCCGACATTTTACCGAAGAAGAGAAAGCTAGTGGACTTCGTGTGCATAGGCTGTGGACTAGCAATCTGGAGTTCTGCACCACGTAAATCATTGTATCTCTTGGTGTGTGTGTATGTGCTTATATTTGCTTATGTTTTAACAAATGTGTGTTTGTCCTTGCTGAAAACACAGCAAGAGAAAATAATTTTGATTAGCAGGTGCACTATTCAACCCCTCCCTCTTTACCGATCCTAACTTAGGGTACTCAACGCCCTATCACAACATACACCCACAAACATGCAATATAAATTATGCTTTGGTGCCATATTGTGCGCAGAGCTAAAGATTGGATAACAAGTCCAAACATTGATGTCAGGATCTCTCACATAAAATCAATTCACCATCTAGTAGCATTTTTCTATCAAGTAAAAAATGATAACTATGTGCCCACTCTATCAATTCAAAAAAGCTTCAATTTTGTTTTCAGAAAAATGATCAGCATTAAGCATTCTTCTAGCTATCTCCCAGTAGACCAAGCTAGCACTCTTGGCTTGAAATTTCAATCAAGAAAAGTAACAGCATATATGGAGGGAAAAACACTCATATAGAACTTTCTAATAGAACATGGACTGTCATGTATAAGCTTCTTGATAACGTGATGTACTTTGTCTCCTACCCTCCCTCCTCTCAATTTGCTCAACCTATTTTGTGTGGAATCAAACAATTGGATCCCCTATAGATGACCTCTCTTTTTTTCATCTCATAACCTTAAAAAGAACCATTTCATCCAAGAAGCTTCAATTTTTCAAACCGTGCCGCAATTTCTATCTTTGATTGAAACAATATATCTTGCAGATGTTCCTATGTATAGTAACAGGGAGATGAAGGAGATGACAAATATATACTTTAGTTCAGATTTTGTGTTCCATCTAAAATGATACAGTTTTGATACTATCTTGTATAGACACAAACTAAAAAATAACATCATTATCTCAATTCATCTTGACCTTTGTTGTAGCATGTTAAGGAGTGTTGAGCATGATAAGATAAAGATTGATGCAACAGCACAAGAGAAAGTACTTAGTATACAGTACAAGATTTCAAACTCTGTTTCAAGATCTGTATTTATTAAATAAAAAAATACTATTCTTGATATAGAACAACAGCAATAAAAGACAACGGAGTAAGAATATTACATTAAAACTAAAAATGGAGAGGATTAATTTCATATGATATAATGAGCAACTTGCACTAGGGATCAAGGGATCTGAATCATAGAAAAGTCACACAAATTATTTGGTACATTTTGAAATATTCAAAATATTTATTCCTTTGTTATCATGACAACATTTAAATGAGCATTAATAATTATTTAAAGAAAAAAGGAACAAAACTGCATACCACAAAATGTTACCACCATTGTCACAAATTGCGCAGACTGAATCATATAAATCAGAGTCTGCATCTTGTTCTTCATTCACAGCGTCATCTTTTGGACCTTCATCCACCTCTCTTGGGCCTTCATCCTCATCATCATCAACAATAAATGATTGCTTCACATCAGAAGCATCTTGATCATCCTGAAAGTTCATTTTGCCAATGAATTAATGTGATTTGAGATCACATGACAAGTTCTAAAAATAATACAAGGGTAAATAGTTTATCCAAATATAACCGTGATCAGCACCAACCTCACTAACCCTTTTCCTCGGCTTGTCCATGAAGAACCCTTGAAACAACTGTTCAAATATGAGTATCAAGAGAACTCTAAAAAATAACAAAAATCTGATTAACCCCTGTAGTTTATACTCTTTTTCAAAATGACCTTCTGAGTTTTACAATCACCAAAACACCTGCGTTTTCAAACTCTTGCCATTTCAAACACATAAAAAGTGGCACACGTAACATATCTGCTACGTCACTATTCCATTAGATGAATTAACAACGTTGGTTGAGGACAAATGACAAGAGTTTGAAAACTTCGGGATATTTTAATGATTTTGATATTCCAGCAGATGTTATGAAAAAGGGTAAACTTAAGGGGATAAAATGAAATTTTCCCTAAACAATAAGATACTATTTAACCAAAAAATATTTGTGTAAACTAAATGATTTGAGGGAAAAAGCTCTTCCAAATACACACATTGATAGCAAGTGCAAATGATGTAGCATGAACACACTCGCATACTAAATTGATGCACCAAAATTAATCTCTCAAATCACACAAAAGATTGAAAGAAATTGATGAAACACCCATGTGTCGTTTTAGCTTCTTTGGGTAACATGACTAAGTTATGATTTGTGAATCTAAATTATAGTTAGTCTCTAGTTGATTATTTTCTAAAATGATCAAGTCAGCCGGAGGATTTGGAGGAGTTTTTAAGCTTGCATTAAAGGGTGTTTCTAAAATATCATCATCAAAGAGACCATCTAAGGTTTCATTATTAAAGGACTCATCTGAGGTGTCACCAATGGGTTTTTCTAAAATGCTATCCAAAGGTTTGCTTCACGTTAAATCATAAATGGATTTTTTAACACTCATCTTTTTAATTACAATTAAAAGTTTTTTAATTGTGAGTGAATAAAAGGCTTTGAATGTTGCCTTTAAAATTTAGTTCTCTTAATGAAAATTGTTTTAGGTTTACAAATTTATTAGGTGATCATCTTTTAAATGAATGATGGATTATACTCATAGAACAAATAATGGTGGTTTGAACATTTTACCAATCTTCTCTAGTGACAATGAATTTGTTGTTGTTAAATCATGCACGTTCAATAGAGGTCATATTGAAGTTAGAATAAGAGAACAATGTAGAAGATCAGAAGTTGCGAATGGAGAGTACGGTAAGAGAAAAAAGGGGTGATTCAAGACAAGTAGAGAGAATGCAGAAAGAGAGAGGAGAGGAGGGAGAATAAAGAGTGGAGGAGAAGAGCCCTGAGGGAAGAACTCAAGAAGAATTAATTCACACTGGACATCACATACTAGATACAACATTACATGTCTTATATAGGCATTAGACAACAACAACCTACTTAAAAGAAATTGGCTACTAAATCCATTGAACAAACCCATCACTTGCTTGATCATTAGTAGCTTATAAACCTACATCAATTGTTTTTTCCAAAACATCCAAGTTGATCAAAGCAACAAGACTTAATCAACTTATGTGCTAGGTAAAACTAGCTATGAGCAAATTCAAGTCAACAACCATCACCTACACCAAATAACACTCCATTCTATCTAAAAGTCCAACTGCCTCCTTGACTTCCCTAGGTTCGAATTTCAGATATCTTCTCCAACCTGAATCCAAACTTAGCTATAAAACCCTCCAGTGTTGAGGTTAAACTCCTTAAAGTCATAACAAACACAAAACTGAAGTAGACATATAACAAAAAGATCATCAATAACACCACAATTATTACTGAAAGAATGCCCAAGATACAACTACTCTAGTAATCTGGCTTTTGTATGTTCAAATCTTCGTTGTCTTAACCAAAAACGTATTTGAAGGTAAGAACATACTTAACTATTTCAGTCTATTGTGAAAGGAAGAACCTAATAAGAATACTTTTGATCTTGTTTGAGTAACATCCACAGTGGAAAAGAATCCATTTTAACAATTGTGAAAAAATTGCAATCGACGAGATCTAGTTGTGTGATAGGATCCACTTTCATATTCTGAATAGAAACAACTTTTTTATATTGAACTATGTGGTTGTACCTCTCCCATAGTTTTCATAAGATGAATGCCAAATTAGGGAACAAAAATTATGCAAAAGCCATGATGTGAAACCCAGTATAAATCATCCAGAATAACTAGCCAGTAAGATATGAAAACAACTGATTATAGACAAAATAAGTTGAGATGCATGTGCAGCTTTACTACAAAAGATAAATATAAACAAAAGTTACAATTATGGGTGACCAATTAGATGAAGCTTTAATATATATATAAAATACGAGAAAATAAGTTGAGATGGTATGGAATATTGACATATTTAGAGGTGATCAATAGATTTTATAATCAGATAAGTTGAATTGATTAGAATGAAAGGTGTGATTGATAGAGGGGTATAATTGATAAATGGAGATTAATGAAAACTCGAGATGACATAATAAAAGATAATTTAATTGAATAGTATTCCTAGAGCTCAATGGAGAGATAAGATTGATATAGCCAACCCCGAATAGTTGGGATGGACCTACTATGAGGATAGATAAAATCTGGTAGTTGTGAGTCTTGTGACCCAATTAATCGCTCTAATGCCAAATGAAACTTTACCAAGGAATGAGATACCAAATGGACTAATAGTTATGTCTAACAACATGTTCTAAAAAATATCTTTGCACCGTCTTTCTTTCAAACATTAACCAAATAGGAGAACATGCCATCAAAATATCACATAGTTAAATGAAGATACGAAACCAAAAGTGTTCTAAATTTCCCTCTGTACCTCTTAATTGGATCTTATTGCTCAAAAAATTAACCCACATAAATAACTTAACATGAGATGCTAGGATTATGAAGACATGTTTGTCCTAATTATTTGGGGTTAACTATGTGAATTCTTTCTGTCAATTAAGATTTGTTATATCACTGATAATATCCAGATCATATACGTCATTTTTTATTACCTTTACTAAAGTTTATTTTGTCTCTCGCTATCTTTTACACCTTTCATTCTACTCAATTCAACTTTTTTAACTATAGAATTTATTAGCTGACATTGAATATGCTCTATCAATGTATCTATGATTACCCAATCCTCGCTATCCACCTATATTAATCATTATCTTCTACCATAAAAAGGTACTACCATCAGAGACAGTGGATGCTCTCATTACAATACATAGATAAAAGACTAATATATAATTTGTACCTGTGAATTTGCTAAAGTTTCATCCCTCTCACTAAATAGTTTCATTAGAGGAACATGTTCCCTGACATCATTGTGAGAAGGTCTAACCTCAAATGTGCTGCATAATACAAAAATCTCAGGAAAAATGAGAAAAAAACAACACAGTTAACAACATTTAATTGAATTTAGAAAAGAAATAAACTACCTGAAAACAGTGCGTAAATGTTCCCAAAGGCTCCTTTCTGTAGCTTGTGGGTTTTTCCTCAGAAAATGAAGTAAATGCACAGTGATCATTATTGTCCTAATGGTGTCCTCATAATAACTGTTTCTAGGTTTCACAAGACTTATCCACTTTTTGTCTTTGGAAAGGACCATAATCTTGGGTTCCACATCTTCAAATACCAGCTTCCAGCCAATAACTCGCTTGTAGACTTTCTGAAGGCCACCATCAGTTGTTCCGTGCAAGAAAACAGCATTGTCCGCAACATCCTGCTTCTGCCCGTCATCGAAATGGAGAGGTAAAACTGAGAACGAAATGGGTGACTCATCGTCGTCTACAAAATAGTAATTTGCAACGGACTGCGGGGCAACCTCCTCATCATCGGAGTCTTCAAGAGACGCCATTATCCACGGAAACTGTAACCCCTTGGAGCACCATGAAAAAGAAAATCAACCAATAAATAAATAAAATACAGGTCTAAACGTGTGAATAAAAATCAATTGAACAAGGAAAAAAAAAAAACTCGTTTTCTTCGCTTACCCAAGTGTGCCCTAGAAAACTGAGAAGCTGTTCCAAAATCCCTTCTTTAATTTACAAGAAAAGAGCAATAAGTATATACATTCCCAGACCAACAATCCTTTGTTCTAAGAATCACAGTAACAAATGGATGAACCCTAAAACCGGTAAGAGGAAACAACTCGAGCATGCGATGAACATCCAACTACGAATGGAATAGGAAAATCAGATGTTAGAAGCAAAAAAAGCACACTCAAGAGTAAAAAACAGCGAAAACCCTACGAGGAAGCAGATTAGGCAACGCAGCAATCAGCGGAAATCTCGACGAGGCGAGAACTGCTCCAGAAATCGGCGGCGAGCAAATTCATTTCTTTTACAATTCACGATAAACTGTTGTTCCTCGATGCCCTTGAACCGCCATATATCGGTCCAATAAACGAACCGGTGGATCAATGGTTCGGATTAAACCTAATAAACCAGTAGATCAGCTTATAAAATTTTATATTAAATCATAAATTAACCCAATTAAAATAACTAAAAATCAAAAATAATATAACTAATATAAATATACTTTTATTTTATTAAAACAAGCTAAAATGACGTACTCAATCACCGTTACCACTGTAAGGAAATATGTGTTTTATTTTATTCAAACAAAATAAAATATGTGTTTTGTGCACAACCGTCGACCACTAGAACAGTCAACCAAAGAATCATGGTCGAGCTAGCTGTGAAATCACGATCAAGTAGTCACTCAACCACACAGCCATGAAATTGTGGTTAAACTGCCCACTAAATCACAGTCGGGCAATTACTCGACCAACTCAATCGAATTTCATGACGGTCTCAATCACCCTTACTAATATAAGAAAGTTTTATAAAACGATAATCAAATCTATTATAAATCTTATAAAATGATGATTAAATTTATTATATTACATGAAGTTAAGTATTAAATTATAATTCAAATATATAAATAGAAAATAAGAATTACAAAGTGTTAATGTTAGCTCTGAGAAACAATATGTGATCTTTTATTATAAGTTAATAAAACCCAGATTGTAATCCTCTCGTTTTATTTTAGATATATATAAAATAAAAAAATAAAAAAGATTTTATTAGATAAGACTGAAAAATTAAATAAGTCACGAGATATAATTTTATCGAAGATCGTATTAATCCTAAAAGTTAAAATTTGATCTCAAGTTATATATAGTAACTGGCACTACGATATGGGAGAGATACGACGTGCTCGTGAGACGAGCGACGGTGAGAGACTTCAATCGTGCTCGTGAGACGGGCAACGACGGTGTACTTGTATGGATACCATAGAGGCATGAATGAGTTGATCACGCTAAGTTTGACTTGACTCCACAAATTCGCAGAGGCTTCACGCATCTATAGGTAACCTTTTTTCCCAAATGTTTAATTAAAATTCGCTTGAATCATTGGTAGGTTCTTTTTTCGCTGTATTTTTATCGTTTATTTTGCTACGGAAGCCGATACAGAGATGAGTATGTTAAAGTAGATATACGGAAGGATGAACAAAATAAAAAATAAAAATATTAAAAAGAAAATTTAGATTGCACCTATTGAGGGAAGCTCCGAAAGTTGAGATCAATAGATGTTCCAATTAGGCGATGTAAAACTATGACAAATTTATATATCAAACGAGAAAAAAAATCAAAAAAAACTTAGTAATTATAAAATAAGATAAAATTTATTTAATATAAATAATAATATAGTAGGGAATAAAGTTTAATGATATTAAACAATTCATATAATCGATCTCATATAATAGAACAAGACTTATTGTTATTGTATTAGTCTGAACTCGACTTTGGACCATAACAAACCCAAATGCATGAACCAATTTCGGCTCGGGCTTGAGGCGTGGCTAGTGATGAATCAATTGAAGCAACAACAAAGGGACATGGGTGAATCAATGCGACAACAAAATAAATGAAAATAAGAACAATGACGAAAGGGAGGATGAGAAATTCAAATCGCTCTACAAAGATCAATTCTATCAAATAAATAGAAACTATGAGTTACTAATGCCTCCTCATTGTGTTGGCCATGCCTCTTGTTGTCGCTCCAAAATTGAAGTTATCTATCAAATGCTAGGCCACTACCATATCGGCATTTTTGGTTGTCAACCCTGACTAATCATCCGAGACGATAACTTAACTTATCGTATAGCAATCGACTTTTGATGTAAAAACACTATTAGTCCTATATCACCATCTGAATCTGGCGTCGATATGTTGCTAATGTTCAAGTGGTGGTTCGATCAAGTATTAACCTTGTTCAACTGGTTGAGTTTTTGAAAATCTATGTGGGTTCTTCAGCAGCTACAACTCCAAAAACATCAAGTTAGAAAGATTTGTCGTTGGCATTGTACTAATGTGATGCTCCACTCGAGTTGATACTCGGGCAGGGTTTGTCATCAGAGGTAGGTAAAGGTCGAAGACGCGAAAGTAAATTTCTTTAATCTCAGATTTGAACAACATTTCATGCGAATGTGAATTTTTTATTTAAGCGCCGAGGGCGAGCATTTTGCTTTTTACCACATTGAATTTTTTATTTAAATTCAAAAGCGATTATTCATTCTTTTTTCCTTTCTTCTAGCTTTTTCCGTCAAAGGAAACAGAGCGAAAGTATACTTTTTCTTAGATTTTTTTTATAATCATAATTTATCTTACACAAATATTAAAAATTTTAAATTATATATATTTTAAAAATACTTGTAATCCGAATAAAAGAAGAAGAAAATCTAAACTAAAACTAAATTAATTATCAACTTATATTCAAGTATATTCCAATAATAATAATATAAATTAAATATTTATCTTACCAG
>JBBUKS010000044.1:9751165-9772703 GCA_038050645.1 Hedychium gardnerianum
CACCATATTTGAGATCCTTAAGCTTCCTCCTTTTAAAAGATATAATTGTTTTGATTTTATGAATTACTAAGGTCCATCAGTCGATTTTGACCAAAATCAACTGATGGACCAAACGATCTCGGATTGACATGGAACCTAATCCATTGTGTTCAAGCAGGTCTCCTGATTGTATCCATGCCCTCAAATATCATTGTGATACACCATATTTAGAGCAGCGATATTTTGAACACGATTTTAGCATGAGAAATGATGTTTGAAGCTCAATATAAATGATACGTCAATGATAATTATCGAAAACATCATATTTGAGTCCTTGAGCTTCCCCCTTACTAAAAATATAATTTTTTTGATTTTATGAATTGCTAAGGTCCATCAACCTATTTTGTCCAAAATCGACTGATGGACCAAACGACCATTGACATGGAAGCGGATCCATTGTGTTCGAGTAGGTCTTCTGAATGTATCTATGCCCTCAAACATTATTGCGATACATCGTATTGAGAGTAGCGATTTTTTTAGCATGATTATGGCATGAGAAATGATGTTTGAAACTCAATATAAATGATACGACAATGATAATCACTGAGAAATACCATATTTAAGATCCTTGAGCTTCCCCCTTTCTGAAGATATAAATTTTTCGATTTTATGAATTGCTAAGGTCCATCAATCGATTTTGCCCAAAATCGATTGATGGACCAAACAACCTCATATTGATATGGAATTGGATTCATTATGTTCAGACAGGTCTCCTGAATGTATCCATGCCCTTAAACATCATTGTGATATATCATGTTGAGAGCAGCGATTTTTTGAACACAATTCTGGCACGAGAAATAATGTTTGAAGCTTAATCTAAATGATACAACAATGATACTCACTGAAAAATACCATATTTGAGATCTTTGAGCTTCCCCCTTTCTGATTTTTTTTTTTTGAATTGCTAAGGTCCATCAACCGGTTTTAACCAAAATCGACTAATGAACAAAACCACCTCAGATCGATATGAAACCGGATCTATTGTTTTAGGGCAGATCTCTTGAATGTATTCATGCCTTCAAACATCATTGCGATAATACGACAACACAACACAATACAACACAATAATTTAACACAATCCAATAACAGTCTAATATAAGAATAATACAACACAATAATTTAAAATAATACAACACAACAATTTAACACAATCCAATAACAGTCCAATACAAGAATAACATAACACAATACAATAATTTCGAATAACACAACACAATAATTTAACATAATCTAATAGCAATCAAAGTCAAGGACAATTTAGAACATCAAAACACAATAATTAGAACAACACAACACAACAATTTTAAACAATCCAATTCAGAAACACAACACAATAATTTTAAACAATCCAATACTACCAACACAACACAATAATTTAAAATAATGACAATCAATAATAACAAGAATCTAGACTAAAAAAATTTCATACCAAATAAGTAAATGAAGTATCAATTTACGACAAACAAACGTATTACATCATTTGATATACAAGAAATACAAACATATTACAACACGTCAACAATAAGATTGATGATTCATTCTACTTTGAATTTACAAAAAAATTTCCTAATGATTGATAATGTAACCTCCACTCTAAATTTATGAATGTCTTTTTGCGTGAATTCATATTAATATTGTACAAAAGATATCTGATATATTTCATAATGAAGAAGACACAGTCATTCTTGCAGTATCACAAAATTAAAATTGGATTGCTAGTCCTCCATTTGCCAATACCTATCCACGAACTCCTTGAGCATGAGGTAGGAGGCATCCATGACCCTCTGCATGAGGGGGGAGAAATCCACAGTTTGCTGCACATACACTGCCGCCATTGTCCTCCCAGCACCACCATCGTCTCCTTCACAACCTATGCCGAGGGCAGGAGGAACTACTAGGGTTTCGATCGCCCACACCGAATCCTATCGATTCGATTCAAACGCCGATCCTGAAAGCCCCAACCTCGGCGGCCCTCTGCTAATTCTGGAAATCCCAAATCGAAACTCGTAGGAGGACCGTGGAAGCCAACCAGAGCGAAGAAATCACAAGCATAAAGGCAAGGGAGAACGAGGCAGGAGATCAATCGCGAAAGAGAGAAAAAAAAAGAGGTAATTTTAATTCACAGGAAAAGAGTAAAAGTAGTTCGGATAAATTTTTGGTTTGAACGAGCACGACGACGAGGATGAGGGTAAAATGGGAACCAGATACATGATTTTGGAATTTTCAAACTTACGTACGTGATTTGGGTAATACATAACTTTACCTACGCGGTTTCGTAATTTGTCATAGGGAAAAATGTCTTTGTTACTCTTAGTCTCAATATAAAAATTGATCCTATTTAATAAGGGTTCCATAGTGGATTTGCCTGATGGCCGGTTCATGGGACTGAGCCATTCATTTTTAGGACTAATGGATGGATTATAAAAAAAATAAAATGAATACTTAAGTTCAATTTGTTATCAGTCTTAAGTTACTTATGGAGGGGTTCATAGTTTAATAAGATAATTTTAAAATTAAATTAAAATATTTTCATTTGAATAGTCTATATTATATCAAAGATGAATTTATAAAGTTTTTTAATGATGGAATCGAACCAAAACTATTAACTTAAATTGGTTTGAGAAGACAAAAAAAGAAAAATAGTAAATCTAAAATATGTTTATGTTAACAAAAAAGTATATTTATTGATGTGGTGGATAGTAGATGTCTACACGTGGTAGGATCGGATCGGGAGTCAAGTGGCTTGGTCAAAGGTCAAGTAGAGGTAGAAGTCAAAATAAACCCCTGACACCAGACTCCTTGGGATTGGCACGCCAAACTGTCTTGACTCGGTCTACCTGATTCCATAGACTATGCTCATTCGACTCCTTCGGCTCGGCTCACCCAACGCCATGGATTCTGTTCATCCGACTTCTCCGGCTCGGTTCACCCAACGCCATGGACTATGCTCATCCGACTCCTCTGGCTCGATCTACCCGACTCCTCTGGCTCGATCTACCCGACTCCCTGGACTTTGTTCATCTGACTCCTCCGGCTCAATCTACTCGATTCCCTAAACTCTGCTCATCCGACTCCTTAGGCTCGGCTCACTCGACACCTTGGACTCTACCCATCTGACTCCTCCGGCTCGGTCTACCTGACTCCCTGGACTCTACTCATTCGACTCCTCCGGCTCGGTCTACCCGACTCCTTGAACTCTCCTCATTCAACTCCTCCGGCTCAGCTCACCCGATGCCATGGACTCTGCTCATTCAACTCCTCTGGCTCGGTCTACCCGACTCCCTGAACTTTGCTCATTCTACTCCTCCGCCTCGGTCTACCCGACTCCAATGGCAGAGCTAAAAAATTTATAGACCTTGGGCTGATCGGAAAACAAAGTCTCGGGCTACTTCCTCTCTTTTCAACTTGGGCTACCTTCATCTCTTTCTCACGTATTGTTTCTTTTTCCCAACAAAAATTCGGTAGCTCCTCCTAGTCTGCGTCGGGCCCCGGGCTAAAGCCCGGGAAGGCCATAAGGTGGCTCCGCCCTTGCTTGATTCCCTAGACTTTGCTCAATTGAGTCCTCTTGCTTGGCTCACCCGATGCCATGAACTCTGCTCATCCGACTCCTCCGGCTCGATTTACCCGACTCCATCAACTCTACTCATCAGAATTCCCTCAGGCGGGATTTGCACATTATGCGACTTGTTGAGCCGTTTTTCCAAGAAGATATGGATGACGTAGTCATTTCTCTCCCGGAGGACGTGGACAACGTAATCATTTATCTTGGAAGATGCAGGTAATACAACCGCTACTCCCGTGTATACAAATAGTCGTAGAGTCATCTTTCTACCGCTCCACAACTTTCATTCTTCTTGGCCACTAAAAGATCGCTGATTTTTTTTTTATAATACCGGACTTAAAAAATTAACTGAATATATATATATATATATATTTTAAAGTACGACTAAACCTATAAATACATGAATTATTAATATAGATAAAAGAGAAGGGAGCAAGAGTCGCGTGGATTATGCGTGAGTAACACGTGAGATCACGCGGTCCCCGAGGAGATAGCCCCGGTCGACAGCGTGACCACCCAACTCACATGTAGCAATATTCGTGTGCACGTTTCATTTTCTACCCAATCCCATACCTCTCGAATCGGTGTTGACCGCGTGTCTCTTTAGCCTCTCATACGTGACCGCCAGCGTGGCCATTTCGGATCTCACGCTCGCCACCCAAAACCAAATTCAAAGGTCGCTGCGAAATCCGCTCCGGAGAAGGCTGTATGAAAAATATGGGTATTTAAGGGGCTTCGGTGCATATTTGAACCTTTTACGACGTCCTTTTATGACATGACCAACATCTAGTTCGTGCCTTTTTGCACATAAATATCCAGGATTATGGGTAATTACGGCTCAGCCCCCTAATATAAACAAGTTGATGTTTGAATGATAAATTATCACATAAATTTAAACTTTAATTTCTTAGAAGAATAATTTCTTGCTCCCGGGTAATGATGCGATGCTTAGGTTCCCCAATGAATAATCAAGGGATTTAAGGTTCGAATCTTAGTTTTGTAGAAAATTTTCCCTCCAATAAGAAGCGGGTCTAAGAATACTGGTCATTTGGATGGACCTTTATTAGCGCTTTTCGATTTATCCTGGTGGCCGATGGAAAATTTTCGTAGGATCAGATCGATCATTTCAAATCCAACGTTATTCGACTTGATTAATTATTTGTTTAGATGAATAATTTCTTAAAAAAAAAATTACTCGTTTATTGTAATTTATTTCATTCATTTTATTATAAGCCGACAATGAGAGATAATCATTATGGCTCACATTTATGCTAAATTACTAAGTTGGCCGTCAAATACGTAAAGTATAAAAATATCAGTAAAATATAAAATTATTTGAGAAAAATCAAAGAGAGCATTTTTTTCATTAAAAAATATTAAAAATACGTCGTCTCATTTTTATCTTAAAAATATCTTTATTTTAATATTATTATAGTAAATAATCAAAAATATTCAGTATTAAAATAATTTTAATTAAATTATAATAATTTTAAGTAAATTAAAATAATTTTAACATATAATAAAACGGTTTTTAAAAAATATTTAGAATAATTTCGTTACATGTTATAGTAGTTTTAATTAAAATTATGATATATTTTTAAATTCTTTCAATAAAATAATAATTTGCAAAATTTAAAAGCAATATAATGAGGCAATTTAATATGATTTAATAATCGTCAAATAATCACATAATATTTCGATTCATATATAATAATTGGTGAAAAAAATATTAGAGGGTATTTTGCTAAGTTTGGTGGTGAAATTTAAATATTTTCAATTTTCGTATGAATATGAAAAATAACAAATATTAAGGTTTGGCCATCGTGGTGCTTCTCTTGCTTCACGGGGCAGCGGCCGGTCCCCCCTTCCTTCGTCGCCGCAGGGCTGAGGAAATTGCGAGTTGTTTCGTACTCTTCCTCCGCCGTCCCACCTCCTTGTGCTTCTCCTCTTCGCGCTGTGGTTCGTCTTCTCCAGGTCTCGAAGTCGCTAGCTGTTTTGGGAGCCGCGCCGGAGGAGAAACGAGACATGGATGCTGCTGCATCGAGATCCAGCAGGGGATTTGAGGATGAGGACGATGAGGAGTCGGAATTCGGGAGGAGGGAAGGTCCCTCACATAAAGGTGACTCCTTTGCGTATTTGATCGCGATGATTTGGCTTGTTTTGCCTCCTTTCAGATGTGCTTGCTATTAGCCTAGAAATTCTCACCGGTTAATAATGTGGGAATTTATGCTCCTGAATGCAAAATTCATAAACGCATCGTTTTGGTGTTTTTTCGTATTGAATTATTTGAGACTTTCAAAACGGTGTTTTGGAGATGTTAGTGACTGTAATTTGCTTTCGGTTGTTAAGAGATCTCCTGAATTCTTAATATTTTTTTGTTGGTGCTAGTAGATTTGACCATCAAAGTAGATGGGAAGGGAAGTGGCACGGATGATCTTCCCACTACACCAAAATCAAAGCACTCTGCAATGGAGCAACGGAGAAGAAACAAAATTAATGACAGGCAAGTAACGATGCATAATTCCAAATTTCACATTGAACTTTATTGTCTGTATCTGATCCTTCTGATAGTTGATCTAACTGTATGTGAAATACTTTTCTAACTGACTGTCCCTAAATCCAAATCCTTCTGATAGTGGTATTGTTTGTAAGTTTGCATATGAGAAGAATAATTTACTGGCCAATAGATGATTTGCACTTTGTCGCTTTTAATTCTCAATTGGTAGAAGTACCGGAGAAAATTCAGCTACATTTAGTGTTAATGGTTTCTAGAGTGTTTTGTTTTTGGTCTTCTAGCAAACTAATTAAGTTGATTAAGTTAAGAAAGCCAAGAATGTGATTATGTTTGGCTCAATGTAAAAAATTGGCATTAATTTTGATACTTTGGGAATGAATGACTTGCTGAGAGGAAGTTCTGTTTCCGTTCTCTTTCGACGGGGAGTCAGCTAGATTGTTGATTTTGACTCAGGGAAAAACTCTTTCAGCAGAGGAACCTACAGTGCTAGGATTTTTGGGTTTGATTCACTGAAATCAATGAGGGAGATGAGGTGAAGCTGCAGATGCCATTAGCTGAATAGTACCTTTCTTATTATTTGTATTCCGACATGCAACAAATTGTTTAGCTTTGGTGAGAAGATGTCTATATTATTGACTGTTATTCTGAAGCATCGGGGATCACAGGGGGTTGAAATTGATATTTTTCATGAGCAAACAGTGAGCCTTGTAGGCATGGAGAATGGTTGCTCAAGTTCCCCACTGTCCTTGGTCTTTGTTCACCAAGTAGAGCTGTTCTTTTTGGAGAACAAGTGATTGGATTCCATGTGTGGACAATATGCCATGTCCAGATGTCAACTGTCTGCCACACAATACCAAGTATCTGTTGGAAGGTGTCTAACATGACTATTTTTAGAACTTTTTACATGAGCAAAAGGGCATTAGCATTTGACTCAAAGCGTTGAGTTAGATGTCACATGTCCAACACACTCATAAAGAATGTGGATAAAAGTCAGAGGTGGAGAAATAAAGATATATTCGTATTCCGTACTTGTGTTTGTTTTAGTTTCAATCATATCAATCTAAATTCAACTCCCAATGGATAGTTGAGACATATTTATAGACACGCAGAGAAGCCAAGAGGTTTTGGGACTCTAGGAGTATTATTTAAAGAGTATTGGAAAATTATGGAATCGATCTTACTAGGATGCTACAACAACTAATTTTCTCATTTGATGCACAACAATTATTTTGGTATTAATAAAGTATAATTATTAGTAAAAAAATTTGTTATATTTTTGTATTTTATTGCTTTAAATTTTTAATTCAATTGACTTTCTAATTGCTATAGATTTATATTTGAAAATAAACAAATTAAGTGAAGGGAGATTATTGGTTTAAAACTCATTTGAGTTGATTTTTCCTTGGTTTGAAGCATGCTTAAAGTTGGCATAACACTTGCCGGAAACTAAAACACCCACCAGCACAAAATAATGATATTTAAATTTGAAAGAAACGTTAAAGGGAATCTCAGTTCTAACTGAGATAAATCATTCTAGTACATGCTTCCATTGAAGATTTTATTTCTAAATTTTACAACGTCTCTTGCAGTATAGTATCAGAGTGTTCATTTGAAATTGTGCTTCATAATTCAAAAGTTCTAGGATCCCCATTAGGATTTTCATTTGATTGATGGATCCAACAACTAATTTGATGGAGTGGTTGAGATTAGTACTTAAGATATGGTCTTTGAACTGTTTTTTTTCTTTAATTTATGAAATGCATTAACTCATTTTACTATCCCTATACATATGAATATAAGGTAATGTTTTGTTTTGCACCCATGCTTGGTTTTAGTGTTTTCTTTTTCTTATTTGGAATACAAGTGTAAGCTTATGGTTCAGTTCTCTATTTGATATGTTGAATGTTTTTTGTTCTTAAATTGGAAACAGGAGAAGGCACTTTATAAGTATTAAAACTTTATCAAACAGGGGAGTGGAGAAAATTGATACTAGTTGAGTGTTTGATTGAATGTATCTCTATTTATCAATCAGTCCTCTTATTTGTTGTGCTATACCAATGGTTTTGATTGTATTTGTGTGTCTGCTTTTTTCGTTATCTGATTATAGCGATACAGTATGCAATGTTATATACTTTCTTCAGATATACAAGATTCAATACTTGCTGTGTTTTGATACATTTTATGTGAACTTCCTGTGCTAGTAGATTTCAGATACTCAGGGAACTCATACCACATAGCGATCAAAAGAGAGATAAAGCATCATTCCTTTTGGAGGTATATACGACGCAGACAATTTTAAACAAAGTATCTCTTTTTATTTTGTTATGAAGTTCCAAATAGTTACGTTTTTGCTGATATCATGTGTCAGGTAATTGAGTACATACAGTTTTTACAAGAGAAGGAACAAAAGTACGAGTTGTCTTTCCCGGGATGGAATCAGGAGAATCAAAAACCTTGGGTAATGGCTTGTTAAGCTCTTTCATGCTTGCACATGACTATGCGTACCTATTACTCAAAACACTGGTAGTGAAATTGTGCATACACAAGGTCCAGTTGTTTTTCTCTTTTCGAGTTTTGGTCATATCAGCTTTGTTTGTTCTATGCCATCTATGATTTCTAGGATAAAGGTGTCTATTTATGCATCTTTTTCTCGAAGAGATCATTACTTTGAAGGCTGGCCGGTTTGAAAAAACAGATTTAGGATTATACTACTTATCACATCATCTCGGGTTAGCCTACACAAAGATCTATTGTATTTGTTCACAGTACATTGATGAATCACCTTATGCTAACATAAAATTACCCTTGTAAAAGGTTCGGTGACCTTAATGATTATTTCTTTATTCCTATATATTATACTATGTTGAGAATAGTAGGTCCAAGAGTTTCAGATAACATATGCCAAGTTAACTAATTGGACGGCATAGAAATACCATGTCATAAAGTTATTCCCCAAGATATGACAGTTTGACGAAGTTGTCAAAAATTATGCAGTCTTTAGTTAATGCTAGCAGGAACCAATGTGTAGGTCAGTTACTCAGGATCCCTTTTGGGTTGATTGACACACCTTTTTGAGACAGTCGTCATCAACAACCTTACTGTCGGTTATTGAGATACCCCTTCAGGTTCTCGACGCACCGTTTCAGTAAACTATAAGACTGAACCAAGTGTTAGATCCTTTGTTTTTAAGAGTGATTACAGTTTATCAGGAATAGTCACAAGATACGACTTTTGACTCAAAATAGGAGTACTCCGAATTTTAAGTTCTAATGAAACTTTGACTCGTTGAAACTCATATAGAGAAAGAGAAGAGGAGAAGAGATCAATGGAGAAGATTGATGCTTGAGGTTTCAATAACTTTAGCAAGAGGAGAGGGGTCTAATTTGAGGGTTGCTGTTTTTTAATTGTTGAAAAGGCATAATTTTAAGGGGTGTGACCTTTTGAATTTTGCCCCTTTGATGATGAACGCCAAGCACGATGCATGTGTCGTGTTGGTTCTACCAAAGGACGAGGTTGTTTCGTGTTTTTCCGCCTTGGTGCTTTGTGCCATGCGAAAGGTTGAACATTGTGGTTGTTCGGTCATACAACTACAACCACTTTTTTTTTTTAATAATTTGAGATAATCTGAAAGTCTTCTTTCATGACCTAATTTTGGGATTTGATGATCTCAATTTCTCAGTCAATTTAGATTCCTTTGTTCACCTCTTGTTTGTATCACGAGAATTAACACTCATACATATTCGAGTTAATGTTCGTGTCCGTGAACCACGCTCATCTATGAGCTAATGCTAACGTATGATCAATCTTGACAAATCATTCATCACTTGAATAGTTTTGGACATTACTTTCTCATTCTCTTAAGAAATTGTTTTACAACAGTTTACATCGTATGCATTATATTATAAAAGCGAAGTTTGGAAGAAACCGAGCTTTGTCACGGCTTTTTACTTGTTTATTGTGTAGCTAATTATCTTTAGAGTAGATAAATCACTTTCATTGTTCATCAAAGTCAACCGAATGCTTTTTTTTTTGTCGCAACTATTTTGTTGTTTCCATCTTTACCTTGGTATCGTAGTTATGACATCCAAGGGCACATGTGTAGCTGGTTGAGGTTCTTTTCTAAATAGGTCCAAATTAGGTACCGAGTCCTAATTAGTTATGGACATCGACGAGACCAGACTAATTTCTTTCCTTTGGCTTTTAAATTTCTTTGGCAGGGGAAAGTTTATTACAGGTCATTCTGGAAAAATGCTGAGGTGCCTGTTGTTAATGAACTTGAATATGGATATACATTCTCGTGCATCTTCAGAACTTATCGAGTATTTGCATCGCGCATTGTTGTTGTTCGCCATGCTCACAGTTTCTACTATATCCTATTTTTTTAACAGAATAACAATCAAATCCCTGTAGATGGTTTACCTGATCCCTCTCAAGTTATTAGGAATGGTTCTGCTCATGCATTCTCTGGACCGTTCGACGAAGAAGACATCCCGGTTATGCCTGCTCTGATCCCAAATGCACATAACCCAATCGACTCGGACACAACTGCTGGTGTACAGTACAAGATGGAAAATGCTTCAGGTTTCGTCGGTAAGTAGGAAGCAATCTCTGTTTTTGTCTGTCTTTCTGCAACACATTCAAATATCGAACCTCGTATTGCAGCTACCATGCCAGCTCAGGCTCAGTCGCTTTGGTTAGGGTCATCCAGCCCTGCTGATTGTGCCACCAGTAACGAAATGTTGAATGACCAAGAAGACCTGATAATCGACGAAGGCACGATTACTGCATCTGCTAACTACTCGGAGGGGTGTGTTCTGAATTACTCGATAGACTAACTCTGCACGCAGCATTAGCACTGGCTAAGTTCATGAACTTTTTAACTAAAATTTATGTCGCCAAACAGGCTTCTGACAACTCTTACTCAAACATTACAAAGCTCTGGCATTGATCTATCGCAAGCCAGTATCTCCGTACAGATTAATCTCCGAAAGCGTGCATCCAACAACCAACCTGGTACGGCTGCTACATTGCCCAATTCCAAGGTATGAACTCTTCTTGATGTTTCGTGTTGCCTTGCAATCATGTGACATCAGCTACTCGGTAATGTCCATAGGGTCCCGTTGATGTTGCACCGGCTAAACAAGCGGTTGCTCCTCCCTCCACGGTCGGAAACCTCAGCGAGGAATCTTCACAAGCATCCAAGAGACTCAAAGCGCATAACAACTAGTGTTTTCTTTCTTCTTTCCTTCACCTTTGTCGGTCGATATGTTAGTGAACTGTATACGAGTGTGTACATTCTGTTGATCCCGTAATTCGTATATTGTATTCTGCGAAGAGGCTTTCTTTGCCGCATGCGAAGCTGCTGACCTGCTTCCGGTTCACAGACGACTCTCCATCATTTGAGAAGGTAATTGCTGTTGTAAGTTATTTGCCATTGTATGTAGATGAACACTAAGCTTGCTATGCATTGAATCTGCTTTTCTTTCAGATTGACTTATAGTTGATATTGTTGGATAACAAATGTTGAATGGTTTACTGAAGTCGAATACCTATTTGTGGTAATAAACACTATTAAAACTCCTTTTCTTATGTTTGTAAAATAGTTAGTTTTTGTTTTTGAAAATTTGTTGAGAATATATTTGTTTGGTGAAGAAGATTTAAAATCTGAGTTAGATTATGTTAACATCTATGAGATCATAATTACTCCATAATTATAAATATCGATTACAATCTCAGAGTTTCGAGGCTTTGGTGCAACGGTCATTGGTCAAGTACTCAAGCAGTTGACTACTCTCGGACGGTCCATCTTGAGAGTAGTCAACTGATAAGAGATGAAACTCTCTAAACAACAAAAATGCAATGATGCAATTTTCAATTTAGTGAAAACTTTTATAAAACCGTATCAGTCAAACTAGTCATCTCTCAAATTAATCAGATAATAATTTGAACTAAATACTTAAATTACAAAAATAAAAAACTACTGCACAATTATAAATACCAATTACAATCCCTTAATTACTACAATTATAGAATCGTAACAATCTCATTACTATTTCATATTCTAATAACTATAGATGCTACTGCAACATAATACTATTAATGTTGATCAAAATTAAAATTTCATATTATAACAACTATAATTCTTCAACACCAAAACATGAATTAAATTAAAATAAAATATTAATTTAATAATAAATAATTAAAATATCTTTTATGATTCTAATAATTTAATTGTTAGCCTTTTATCTTTCAAGGCCTGAAACTTCTATAGAGTGAGAGTTTGTTTCTTTGAAACAATGACAAAATATATAACCTCAATTGATTCTTTTTATCGCGAGAACTAGGCTAGCATCCACAACAAGAACACATTTTACAAAACGACCAAAAATACTAGAACAGAACTCTGGCAAATCAAAACGGCACAAAACGTCAGTCATTTAGAGCTACAACAAAGTCTTGCCTGCTGTGCTAAGCATAAAGAGTGTTGCCAATAATAGCAAGGTACTTGCGGATAAGCAGATGCAGAAACATTTCTGATGCAGTGAATGCTGCTAACGGCCACGGCCTCGTCCACGACCACGCCCTCGGCCACGACCACGGCCCAGAGCCCTCCCTGGTTTCCGATAAAATAGACCAGAGTAAGATGTGAATTTGGATAGATTTTGAACTAATACTCTAGCAGGAAAAGCATTGAGACAGAAGCATACCAGCAGTGGGTTTTTTGGGTTTGACTCGAGGCGTTTCTTCGACGAGTAAAGTCTCAAGGTTCAGGCTGTCAGGTAGGATGTAGTACCTAATGTTGTTGCCTCTCACACTGAGGTGATCGAGTGTAACTGGATTTTTTCCCTTCACTGTAAGTTTCACAGTCTTCAAGTGGGTGTTCATGCTGATATCCACACCTGTAAGAACCAGAGAGGATTAAGGGTGGCTGACTGCAATTATGTGCCGGTTTCCTAAAGCATAACACTGTTACTTCAACTATTCAAATGCGATGAAAAATTATCGTGCTACAAGATTACATTCACAGCTTTACTCCTGAAATTTAGATAATCGATAAAATTAATATATATTGACATGAACCCAAGTTATAGGAGAAAATACCACACATGATATCAATTGGTTACAACCATCTTCCACACTAGTTCATCTTCTAAATCATTTAGATAAAGCTAGCGGATCCACTAGAATATTTAAAACCATACTATCCTAAAAATCCTAATCACCTTCATTATACATATTGAAGAACAAAACATGAAGAAGATAGTATAGTTTTAAACGGTTGAGCACCCGCAGTCATATTTACTCAAAAGTCAAACTTAGTTTCCTCAAATGTTTGTCTGATAGTTTATCACTGGATCAATCCCTAAGAAAGCTGAAAATTATCTGTGGTAACTTTGAATGAAAAAAAAAATTTGAAATTCCAACTTAGCATGCCAAGGAGAGGACCAGTCATACTTTATGCAGAAAAACGTTAGCTAGTTAGAAAATAACAAATACAAATAGGGGAGTAGAGATCAAAATGATCAGATAAATGTGTGAAGTTAATAGAAATTATAAAATAAAAAAATATTATTATATGCAATGATAAGATGCAAGAAAATATATTCAGACGAAATTTCAAAAATTGAAAGACTGAAGGTGTAATAGGTAGAAAGTGACCAAATAAAATTCTATGCAATACAATTCAAAATTACTTAATCGATTTAAATATTAATAATGATATGGCTATACATAGAAGTTAATGCAAGGAATACAAGCAGCCAACCTAGAATAGTTGACCTTGCTGGTTTTTGTCGTAGTCAACATGCACAATCTATGATCAACATTCACATTCTAGGGAGAATTCGTGGTCTCAGTTAAAATCAAATGGAATATCAATATGGATAGAAGAAAGATTAGTTGAAAGCCTAAAAAGTGACTGGAATAAGATAATGTTGTTCCAAACAAGTTCACTTCCCAAAATGTTATGCTACTGAATAGATGGTAGATATCGGGCTGCAGAGTCTGATGCACACTGGTAGAGATAGAAATTTGAGGTCACATGAACGATATTTTTTCAACATTTGAGAAATCTAAATGTTAAAATAATAATCAACTAATCGCTCTCCTATAAAATCAGTTTCAAATGCCAACAAAAACAGTTACCAATGTGGCAACAACTAGAACTCGCATCCACTTAGAGCATCACGCGTGTACAATATGTTATTGAGAAAAAAGAGCAATTCCAACACTAAAGATGTAGAAACCAAGCATACGCAGCCCAGATCCCAGTTCATAAGAGAAACAAATCCCTAAATAGTCGCTTCTACCTCGTGGTGCGACTTTGAGTACAAAAAATTCGCACGAACCAAAAACCCAAAACCCGAAGAATAAACCCATGCGAGAGAGTCTCACTGAAAGGCAAACTTTTGACCAATAATGAGCAAGGGGACGTACCGATGATGGTGCCATGGACAACGGTGCCATTCTTAAGCTCGATCGAGACGGTCTCGTTGGTGAGCTTCATCAGAAACCTAACACCATTTCCGCGACCGGAGATCCGCCAGGGTGAGAAAACGAACAAAAAGGGAAAGAAATGAGGACAAACAGTGCGGGGAAGAGGTTGATGGAAGCTCACCTGACGAGCTTCATCTTCGATCGATCGCGGAAGAGGCGAGGCGGAGGGCAGTCGCGAGCTAGGGTTCCAAAAATTAGCGCTCGGGCTTCGGCTCGCTCTTCAGTCGGGGGGAGCTTAAAAGTAATGGAAAATACCTTTGGGGCTCGAAAAGGAAGCGACCGTTCGATTGTCCTGAAGATGATCTGGACCGTTAATCACTTCCACGCCGACAATTTTCCCTGAAGCCCATCATTTTTGGAAAATAACAAGACCTCAACTTTCAAAGATGTTCTTGTACGAATTTCAGTGACTGAAATATGACCGTGGGGTTTTTTTATATAAAAATTTATAGACCCTGCAAAATCATCCAATAATTAAGGACGAACACAAAAAATCGATTAAATTGAATTAACGGATTGAATTTGAAAATTTAATTCAGTTAATTCAAATTTTTTTAATTTATTTATTCAATTTTAAATTTCATAAATCAGTTAAATAGAAATATTATCTATTGTAAATAGTAGACTATATTTGAATTGGACTGCCCAACTCCACAATTCAAATGATAAAACAAATTATTTTGCTTATCTAATATTAATTGATTGATATCAATCAGTAATAAATTAATTTAATAATCGATCAGATTAATTAATTTTATATTAATTTAATTTATTCACTTTTAATAATAAAATTGGATTGATTCAATTTATTTATTATTATTTATATATATATATATTCGTTTAGATCTCGATTGCTTACTCCAACCAATAACTACATATCTTATTATATTTAATTAAATATAAGTGAATTTAATATTACCATTAATTTTTAAAAAAATTCATATATTATTTAATTAAATGACATTTTATCAGCATAAGATCCTCCATTTTTCATATATAAACCTTATGAGACTTCAAAAATGGTATTTTTTTTTTTGAAAAAAAAATGAAAATAATGATTATGTTAAAATGTAATTTTGTGACATGGATCATTATTTTACCATTCTAATATTTCAAAAACAAAGGAAAATAATAAATACTTGCAATTTATGGAAATTCATACAAGATCTCTTGGAGAAAAATGATCCTCATCTACTTTTATTCCACATGACTACATTTAAAAAAAGTTCTTCAAGTAGAACTTAAAGTCATTTATGAGGATGTAATCATACATCTTTCCAAGAAACACAAGGCATCACAACCTTGGCCCGTTCGCAAATTTCTGCCTCAAAATCCTTCGCATAACCTTGTTCGAAGCAGTTCGTGGAAGAGATGGCACGGGAACGACAGACGAAACCTTTTATAGAAGCAAAGATCATCACTATGATGACCACAAAGTAATAAACTAAAAGTATTCAAAGCAAGTACCTTGAACAATGGATTCAGTTTCTTCTGCAATGCTGAATTGAAGGCCAACCTTAACTTTTCCAAATCCTCTTCCATCGAGTTCGGATCCCTAAAGACGACGGCCACAACTAGTTGTTCAGGCCCACCGGCAGGTGGTGGGACACCAATCGCAGCTGTCTCAAGGACGGTTTCATTGACACTGTTGCAGATTCGTTCAATCTCGACAGAACTCACCTAGTAACAGCAGAGTTGATGCTCTCTCAGTATGTATTTGCTCAAAAAGAATAAAATGTACTGTCGACGTGCACCTTAATGCCGCCAAGGTTCATCGTGTCATCTGCGCGACCGTGTGCCCTATAATATCCTCCTGCAGTGCGCTCGAATTCATCTCCGTGTCTTCGAAGTAACTGCATGTTCTAGCCTTGTTAAGCCTATGACTCCATGAAGACTCGCTAGTTGTAGGAAAGTTGAAAATGGCTTACTTTTCCGTTATACATTGGCATACCCTTAAAGTAAACATCGTGATGATCAGCATTTAATAAAGTTGTCGATGCTCCGAACATTGTTGGATCAAGGGCTAACTCACCGATTCCCGCGGAATTTTCAGGCTTCGATAGAAATAGAAGAAACAATGCACTTTTCACCAAATTTCAGATGGCTAAACTTAAAAATGAGTAAGTACTCACGAGTGGATTTCCATTACTGTCGAGGATAAAAAGCTTGCACCCCATCGCTGGTGTACTGAATGCAGCTAATGCTTGAGGCTGCAAGAGGGACCCGGAAACAAATCCACCTCCGATCTCGGTACCACCACAATATTCGATAACTGGCTTGTAATGAGCTCTGCCCATGAGCCACAGATAATCATCCACACTGGATGCCTCTCCAGTGGAGCTGAAGCAACTATACCTCAGAATTACAAACTTCATTAATTTCAAGGTCAAAAAGATGCCACAATATCAACCTTGCAAAGATCATTTACCGAATGGTTGACCAATCGAGGCCGGCAGTGCAATTTGTGCTTTTCCAAGCCCGCACAATACTTGGAACAACACCGAGCATTGTTACCTTGGCATCCTGAATATATTGGAGAAATGAAATTATTTGGAGTTCACAGATCATGAAAAATGTTCTACTGTCAAGCAACAAAACAGATAAGGCATGTAAACATCACTATTCAAAGAACCTGCTACAAATGTCGGTATATTTCCTAGCAATAAACATCATAAAGCATACACCGCTATGGATTAATAACAAGATTATTCACAAGCATGCTGCTCAAGAACCAGCAAAAGAACAGATAAATGTATCTACTATTTAGAGTTTCTGGAGTGTATCAAACCAGGGCATAGACAAACAAGTATGCCAAAGGTAGTGAACAATCAACTCATTTTTTTGGAGAAACTAGAAAGTATTATTATTTTGTGCCTGAACTAAGGTAGTGCAATTATTATCGCAGTAGCGTGGTATGCATACCAAGTTATAAAAAGGTTCAGACTTTAAAATACACAAGCAGACTCATTATACCTGTACAAATTTTGCAAATCCAGATCCAAGAGGGATGCCATTATACAGAGCCATAGAAGCTCCATTTATTAAAGAGGCATACACAAGCCATGGACCCATCATCCAACCAAGATTAGTAGGCCATGCAACAACATCGCCTTTATGTACGTCCATGTGTGACCATGCATCTGCGGAAGCCTTTAGAGGAGTTGTGTGTGTCCATGGAATTGCTTTTGGCTCACCTATCCAACATTTGCAAATCTTAGCAATCGGATACCTCTTTAGTGTCACACAATCCAATCCAAATCTTGTAAGTTGCACGTATTTTCACCAATTCTTAATGGAAAAGGATTCCAATTTAACATTATCAAAGAATGTTAGATTGCTAATTTCTAAAGTACATTTGAATTAATTAAAATTGAAAAAAATTATTTCTTTTGTTCAGAATTGATGGATAAATTGGAATTATATGATAGAGTTCTTTAGTGTCATGAATTTCCAAGAATTTCAAACACAAATATGACCATTTTTATGGGATTCTGAAGAAGATTCTAATTCCACAATTTATGGTACCAAACAAGTAGTTAGGTCAAGTTTATTACCTGTCGTTCCAGATGAAAAGAGGATGTTTGTGAAGGTCTCAAAAGGTTTTACAACTGCAGCATAGGACATGTCTCTGCATTTACCAAAAGACGTAAATGATGATTAGTGGCATAAATATGAAACTCAATACCTCATTGCTTTGAATAAAAAGTTTATTTGCACACGTTCAGTATATTTTTAAAGAAAATAGAATGCCACTAACTTTTTGAATACATAAGTCTGAAACATAAGCAATAACCAAAGCATTTTTCATTTGTTCTCTCTCTCTCTTTTGAATATACTTCATTTCCTAATTTAATCTTGTCGTGGATCCAACTATAAATGTGTGCACGAAGAAGTAATTCTCCAATTCACTTTTATACCTATCCATAAACAATTTGTATCCTTGCACAACTCCACATCCTAATATATGATAGGTTAAAGCAGAACTAGCCTATTGCACAAGTTTCCTACCTATGTAAAATTGTGAAATCCACTGAGAATCAATGTTATGGATCAAAGAACTCACTTTAATCATTTAACAAAAGATCATAATGAGAAGAAAATGCATATAAGTAAGGCTGCATACATGGTATGATCTACTCTTTTCAAAAAGTCATGCCAAGAAATATCATCTGCGCGCAGTCCTTTTATTGTAGTGTAATCTCTTGCCGGAACGACAATTGCTAAAGGAGCATGAGCTTCAACAACTTTACTAGAAGAGATAAAAGTTACAAAATGAGAAAGCAGTAAAGAGCTACCAAGTGATTACTTAATAGTGCTTCCAAGGAGTATATTCACCATCACCTGTACAAAGGTAGTTGCTTTTCACCCCGAATAATCCAATCCTAAAAACGGAATTAGATGTTTAAAAGGTGAGACTTTAATGATTGATTTCTTGATTTCTACTAGATAGAAACTCAACAACAAGTTGCTTCTTCAAATTATTTAGGGTTTAGTGCATAAATCTTATCCGTCCTCCGTTGAGCTCTATAAAAACCATATTGGCAATAATACCCAAGTCATTTCGACCTTTTTAAATAATGTTAAGCGAATTTCTATTGTCTCCCTTTAGCCTCGTCACTAGATCTGTGGCTGAAATTTAATGTTGCAAAAGTAGCATTTTGCAAAAAGATTCTCATAAGAGAAAATAGGAAAATGGTGGAAACATGCTGAGACTATAAGCAACATCCAGACACAAACATATTGTCTCCCTTTAGCCTCATCTTGAAGTCATCACAATGATATGTTTTTTCCTATTACCTAGTGGGTACACAATATTGTAGATGACATTTTAAACCAACCAAAATGGCATATCCTGGTATCAAATACCACTTTGGAATAGTTAGAATCCTTTCACAAGTGATCAATTTGTGAGGGTCTATGACTGAGGATACCAAAGTAATCAGAATCCAACATCTTCTATGTTTGCTCTGAACACTTCCAACAAGCTATGCATTAAACTTGATTTCATATATGACCATGATTATTGTCAAGATAAAGAAACAGAGTAAAAGAAAGGAGAGAGAAAAGATAATCACTAAACATAAATGCATAAATATTTAATTAGAAACTTTTTATAATATTCTCAGTTAATAATCTCTCCTAAAGTTCTTAATTCTGATTTTTATGAGATTGATGCATATTTGTTCTCCTATATTACCTAGGAAAAATGATCAGTTGAAGTCTCAATCAAGATTAGCCTTCCACCTATGCTAACTAAAACCTCTGAACCTCCCATTTCAAACTAGACCATAAATATATACAGAAATGTCATGAGTGGCACTAGGATGGACTGGTGAACTGGACATATTACCCTCACCAACAGATTAGAATTATTGCAAAGACAAACTTGCTGATAGAAATGCTGACCTGGGTGAAAATTGCTTTTGCATTTGCTATCGTAAGCCTGGTTGTGATTTCCTTAGGGGCAAAGCTATCTGCTATAGATACCACCACATAACCTGCTAGAACAATAGCTAGGTAGATTAAAACAGCAGTAACATTCATTGGCATATCTATTGCAACACCAGATTCTTTTGGTAAACCCAATGTATCAAGGGCATTAGCAATCAGCCTGAAACGCCACAGAAAAACTATGTTGTAGTCGCAAGTAATTGCCAATCTAAGATTAGGTACAAAATAATAAAGTAAAGAACTTCATACCAGACTTTTGTCCTCAGTTCCTTGAAAGTCATGGTATTGACAGGTAAAGCATCACATCCTTCATCTCTCCAAATAATGGCAACATCATTGAGGCCTCTTTTATTATTCAAACTCAAGCATAAGCTGGCAGGATTTAAACATGCCCCTGGCAACCACTGCCCTCCAGGATATGAGTCATGGCTTCGAAGGATGCAAGATGGTGGCACCGGAAATGAAATATCCATCTCTTCGAAAACCATCTTCCAGTAAGTCTAAAATTCTCATAACATACCAAGATGATTGACTCAAAAATCAAACTTAAAATTCAACCAACTAGCTAATACAGAAAAAGTGGAATGACAAAAGTTCAATTCATCCATACGTCTGGATTCTCCACAGAAAACGCCTGAAAGTCAGTAAAGCTTGATATTGGATCCTTGTATCTCACTCCCAATAAATCACTTCCATGCTTCTGTAAAACTTGTCCTATATTTGTAGATGCAGCATTCTCTCTGGTAAATGTAAAAAAAAATTAATAGGAATTACTGTATTCAATATGCATTGAGCACTAATGATGATACTTAAAAATCAGAATATTGAATCATCAAAGCCAGATCGGATGGCACACTTAGTCACGAATGATCTGTAGCACTTTGGAATGAAGGAATATCTATATACATTTATAGAGTCTAGATTACTGTCTAACGCAAGATCGGGAGATCCACATAGTTCACATTGTTCATCTTATGGGATGACAAGAACTCGTACATAAAACATCATAGGCAAGATCTATTGGCGGAAGTCAAATTTGCGACAAGGGGCAATAACGGCCTATGGTGGCAATGATAGGTATGCTATAAAACTTAAGCCGTATGAATTCTAAGAACTAAATATGAATTCAAATAAGAAATATAGCATGCGAGTATGAATCTTATTTCATCAATTAAACATAGCATAACAAAGTAAATACATAAACTGAAAGACAAGAAACCTGATTGAAGAACCACTGTCCTTGTCCTAGCGTCGTCGGCTTGATCCTTGTAGAAGAAGATGCAGTAGAAAGAAGATAAGAGGTCTTCCAAGGGACTTAGAGTTGACAACGTCGAATTCTCTTGGTCTAATGGGGAACCAAGAGATGTCTCAATAATGATGCTCTAAACCCTTGGAGATCTCCCCTTATATAGGCAACCAATCTGTTATCAACCCATAGATGATAACGGATCGGGCTAAAGGGTTCTACACATATG
>JBBUKS010000044.1:9776918-9804227 GCA_038050645.1 Hedychium gardnerianum
GCGGGGGCGCTGGGGGCGAGCGTTTCGCCTTTTTGCCACAATAATGAAGTCTAAGGATTAAATTCTGATTAGTAGTCAGGTTCCTACTCCCCTTATGCATTAGTCACTGTTCGAGCTGGTTAGACTAGCCCCCGTGATTTACCTTCTCCGTGTTGGTCCTAGGACGGACTGACGGGGGCGCTGGGGGCGAATGTTTCGTCTTTTGCCACAATTGAGTTTTAACATGCAAACCAAGTGTTTTAACATAAGAATTTTTTGAGTTAGCATAATTTGGGTCTTGGATTTATATCTCCTCTTTACTAAATATCAATCTTATTATTACTTTTTCGATGTGAGATTAATAATCTATAAATCATATTTTCATTTACATTTTTTTAACAAATAGTTGGTTGTGAAATCGTATGATACGAGTTCATAATTACAAAATCATAAATTCCTAATCATTACGAGTTAGCAATCATGAAATTGTCTCGTCATAATCATAAAATTACGATTGCCTAAACCATAAGCCACAAGCTCACAATCACTGTGAATTCTGATTTAATCACGAGTTCTCATTCTTTTGCTATGTTTCTTTTAGTCATTTATTCTCTTCTCAAGCTAAACAGTGTACGAAGTTCCTATAATATGGAATTCCGAAAAAGAATTAGACCTTGTATCATAGTGATTATTTTTTCGATTCAAACTCATGACATCCCGTTTAATTATTTAAAAAATTAATTTAAAAATAAATTAAAATTCAAATCGATTGAATTTAATTTTGATCTAATTGAATAAAATTAAGACTATTTTAAAAAATTACAAATTGATCAATTTTTTATTTACGGCTTCAGTTTGAAGCGTACGGGTCCATATTCATCAGCCACGTCATCCACTTTTGCTCTTTGACTTCTGCTACGCTGTCCGGAGACAAAAAACCTGATCCGCTCCACTTTCGGATCTGCTCCGGCGGCCATCTCATGGCTTCTTCTTCGTTCGCATCGCCGCTCTCGCTATCTCAAATTACAAAAGAAACAGGTGCTTCTCCTCCGTTACTCCGTCGCCGCCTCCGCCGCCTCCATGCTCGTCCTACGCCTCCCCTCCATGGACGGCCTCCGCCTCCACTCCTCCTCCCCCCTACCCGACCATCAGCGCCGCCGCGCCGGCGTCTCCAGACGGCTTCTCGCCGTCCGAGTCTCCTCCTCCGCTCCTCGCAGAGAGACGGATCCCAAAAAACGGGTGGTCGTCACTGGGATGGGACTCGTTTCTGTGTTCGGCAACGACGTGGAAACCTATTACGAGAAGCTGCTCCAAGGGGAGAGCGGGATCGGACTCATCGACCGGTTCGACACCTCCAAGCTCCCCACCAGGTTCGCCGGACAGATCAGGGGGTTCTCTTCGGAGGGGTACATCGATGGGAAGAACGATCGACGGATGGATGACTGTTTGAGGTATTGCCTGGTTAGTGGCAAGAAGGCCCTTGAAAGCGCCAGCCTCGGCGTTGGGAGCGAAGCTCTTAGCAAGGTTAGATTTGCCTCCTTCGTGATTAACGGAGGCTTTTTTCCGTCACTGTTCTCTACCGTATTCGATGTATAGATCTGCCTCTCTTTCGTCGTTTGCTTCTGTGGCACATGAAGAACATCTCTTGGTTCGTTTTCTCCGATGAGACCCTTTCCAGTACCGCTCCGGCATCAAGATCTCCCTTCCGGTACCGGCCATTCCTCCATCCTTCTGGAGACTCTTCTTCCCTGTCCGACGACCTCTATTCTGGCGCCTCATCCTTCGTCGTTGATTCCCAACGGCCCAGCGAAGATCACCGTACGCTACTCCCTGTTATGACTCAGCAGTCAGCTGCCATCTCTGCCGATTTGAGACCTCTGCTCGGTTCTTCCAAGGCATGCCTTTGCTGCTTCAGCCCAGAATCAGCCGTCTGTTGTTTTCCAAAATTCCTCCACTGGCTGAGATAGATTTTCCACATTCGACAATTGTGGCTTCTTACTATAGCATGAAGACCAATGCCATACAAATTCTGTCTCTGAATCTATTTCTACCACCACCAAACGTCTTCCCACCAATTCCCTTCTGTCTCACCCCAAGTTTTGATCTGCAGCCTGCACTGGTTCATGAGATCCATGGCGGCCATCACAGCTATGGCGCCAAACCCTGTGCATTGGTGGAATATATCCAACTTGTGGCTCTTAGGTTTGATAGCAGTCGTTCCTTGCCACTATCTAAGGAATGTGTATTAATTATTGCAGCAATATTGTTCTCATTTGATTCAACAAGGGCGTGCCAGTGCCCACAGCCCCTTACCCTCTTCACAGCCATCACAGCTATGGCATTGTATGCTGAGTTGAAAACAATCATGCCTGTCAACATTACACATGACTAAAAGAGAACCTGGATATGGAAGAATTATGTAGAACTTTAAAAAAAATTGCCACATAGGCCAGCAATAAGTATGCCCCTCCTCCTAACTTTTATATGTTTAATACAGAGAGGTTAATTGTGTAAGCTTGTTCCTCAAATTGGTTGACAAATTGATGTCTGTATTGGTTGTCTGTGGTATTCGAGGGTGAATTTGTTCTTCTTGTTACTTTCTCCATTTGCCTACTTTTTTTTTTATTGTCTTTTTTAACTAGCTAGTTTCTTTAGCAGATTGACAAGGTTCGAGCTGGTGTTCTTGTCGGGACTGGGATGGGTGGTCTTAGTGTCTTTTCTGATGGTGTTCAGGCTCTTATTGAGAAAGGCCACAGGAAAATAACTCCTTTCTTCATTCCATATGCAATAACAAACATGGGTTCTGCACTACTTGCAATGGACATTGGTTTCATGGGTCCTAACTATTCAATCTCTACCGCATGTGCAACTTCCAATTATTGCTTTTATGCTGCTGCTAATCATATTCGTTGTGGTGAGGCTGATATAATGATTGCTGGTGGTACTGAAGCTGCAATCATTCCAATTGGCGTTGGGGGTTTTATTGCATGTAGAGCATTATCTCAGAGGAATGATGATCCAAAAACTGCATCAAGACCATGGGATAAGGACCGAGATGGTTTTGTTATGGGAGAAGGTGCTGGAGTATTGGTATACCCTATCATATCTTTATTATATCTTTATTATTTTTTGCCCCATACTTGTTCTATAATATATTGAGACGGGTTACAAATGTTATCCTTTTTTTATGCATTTCATTGAACTTTGCTAAATTTAATATGTAAGAACTATTCCTCAAGTTTTGGGTCTCCAAACAGGATCCATTGTGGTCTCTATGGGTCATAAACCAATTTAATTTAGATTTGCATTCCGGTGAGTTAGAATGACCATTGGACAAATCTGTTGCACTTGTTCTTTCTTGGAGGCTTTCCAACCTAGTAGTGGCTGAATCTGAAACATAGATCCCAAATCAATATATATATATATATAAAATGATTAACTAGGTAACACTAAACCTAGAGCGATTGGCCTGGCCCCACAGAAGTTTCCTACCGGCTGCCAGAGTAAATCGGGAAGTGCTCGCGGCAGGCAGCCCAGAAACCCAACATCTCGTGGTTGCGCGTCCCATTTAGAGGAAAAATATCTGCAAATGCTCCGTAGCTGGAGATCGAACTGCGGATGCCTGGGTGACAACTTAGCGCCCTTCTGCTGCACCGTAGCCCCGGGGCCCCAAATCAATACAGTAAAGCCTTAGAAGATGGTGGTGATTGATAATTATTCATTGTTATATGATTGCTTATTTTCTTCTTCAGATGGTTGGCACATTCCTTTTATGTTTTGGTACCAAATGGCAACTTGCGTTTTGAGATATTAAAAATTACTAATCCGAGGGACACAAGTTTATGCAAGTCCTCAGCATGGTTGCATTTATGCTAAACTATGGTGTGGTACCGTGACAATCCATGAAAGGAAACAATTTGATTATCTTTTCTTCATCCATACCCACTCTTTTTGTAAATTGAGCCTTACATGATCCAATATGAAAATCTTAGTGGTTTAACTAACTTATACTGTGAGAGGTTGCTCAAATCTGAGCTAGTTAGTATATTTGAAAATTTTATCTATCAAAGCCAATGCCACTAGCTGCAAGAACATATTTGAAATTTCTCAAATAATGTAGGATAACTAGAACCTTGTAAACTTGTTTAAGCTTAATAATTGTGGACAAGCTCAAAATTTTTGTTTTTCAGCTTGTGAAAATTTAGATGGTGTTATCCGAATTCCACATTTGATTTATGGATTAGTTAAATATGATTCTTTGTGCTTTAATGACCATGTAACTTTTCATGCATGACAAATAGTAATATTGGCTATGGACATATGTCAGTCAGTGATTAATATAGATATTGTTTTCTGTTGTTACTTACTGTGTGGATTACTTTGTGTAGGTTTTGGAGAGCCTTGAACATGCTATGAAACGAGGTGCTCCAATTATTGCCGAGTACCTTGGAGGAGCTGTCAACTGTGATGCCTATCATATGACAGATCCTAGAGCAGATGGACTTGGGGTTTCATCTTGCATTCAGAAAAGCCTTGAAGATGCTGGTGTGGCTCCAGAAGAGGTAACCCATAGTTTTTTATACAACTGTCATCGGATTCAGATAATTTATCTCCTGGTTTGAACTTTCTTTATTTCACTCTTCATGAACCCTAAAAAAGCTACTGTTTGATGGATTCTTAAGTAGCTGAAATTTCATATTAATCATTTGATTAAAATTACCCATTTAGATCCTTGCATGCTTATATCATGAAAATAATCATAGTTTTATATCATTATGTTGTAGTTTTGATTAAAATTTCTTTTGTTTTTTTGTGTTTTTGTGCACTTTGGGTGCCCTCCTGATTTTTCAAGCATACAATTTGTCAGATAAAGAAACTGCAAACTGAATGGTCTAGCTATTGTTAAATTGAAAGTTTTCTCTAGATTTGTTTTCTATATTTATCAAATGTTGTGTATGAGAAATACATCAACTTCCTTAAAGATTTTTTAATTTATATGGTTCTACTCAAGGATTAAAATATTATTCCGTGTCGGAGTTTAAGTTTCATGTTAGAATAGTTTTGGTACTTTATATTGCCGACATTTGATACACTTCAAACCACTCCAATCCACTCTTAAGTTTGAATCCTATAATGTCCTTCCACTTTTACCTAAACATATAAGCTGGTAGCCATTATAAAGGTGACTGAATTGAAACTTGAATTTATGAGCAACAAATTTAAAAAATATAATAAGCGTACTAACTAAAATTTTATCTTCCTACTACCAAAATGAGTATCATGCATCAGAAGAGAGTATTGGTCATTGTAGCATCCTACTAATATTATTTTCATAATTTTCTATAACCCTTATTTTAACAATGCTCAAGGGCATGTATTGAAACTAATTTCTCCATATGTCGATATATATATTTCTATTAACTATTGAGAGTTGGTCTTAGAAAGACATAATTGAAACTGGAAAAAAGTATATAGTATATACATATACATCTCAATTTCTTTGATTCTCATGCCACTCCTCTTTGCTACTAATGGTGGTTGATGTTTCTTTTCTTCCCTTCCCCTCTTTTTTTAGTTGTTCATCTCCTCCTTGTGTCCAGCAAACATAATTGAAAGCTTAGTCATGGATGAAAATTCTCTTATTTTTTAGTTTTATCTCCTCGTGACAGTAGAAGGAATTTGAGGATGAGACATGAGAAGAGAATCTTCCTATCGTAGTCACTTCCAAGTAGTGTTCGATACTACCGAAATAATGTCAGCACGGGTGGCATAAGGACATTTACTTGTGCTGACACAGAATCAATATTAGTTGGCAATTAGAATGATTCTTTTGGTCATGCTAAGACACTTGAAACCATGGTGCTACCTGGATATCATAGTGTATACTTTACTGTTCAAATTCCTAAAATGACAATAAAAGAGCAGTTTGTTATCCATACTTCACTTATATTTTGTCTTAAAACATCAATAGAACTGCCACTTAATGCATAAAAATTTACATCCCAAACTCAATAATATCATACATGTGAGAGCAACACTATTGTTCTAAGAACTAGCACGTGCAAGATTTTCTGAAACTTCTTCCCACAGTTTTGTAGCTTAAACTCGTCTTTGATTAATTGATTCCAGGTTAATTACATAAATGCTCATGCAACTTCCACAATTGTCGGAGATCTAGCCGAGGTGAATGCCATTAAACAAGTTTTCAAGGATCCATCTGGGATTAAAATGAATGCTACAAAGGCAAGGACCTTATCATCATCTTGAGTGGCTTGGTTTTGCTTTATGTTTTTCTGAGATGCTCTTCTTTCTACTTTTCAGTCTATGATAGGACACTGCCTTGGTGCAGCAGGAGGTCTAGAAGCTATTGCTACAGTAAAATCCATAACTACAGGATGGCTGCACCCTTCCATAAACCAGTTTGTAAGTGAAAATATTTTTCTTATTGAAATGAACAAAAAGGATATGATATTATTGTGAATTTGCAGCCAAATATATCAAAATGCTTCTTGACGAATTCATGTTATATACCCAAATACATATAAGTGAGACAACATTGGTAGATGGCAAACAATTGAATTGGGATACAATCATAGTTTACTTATTGGATAGTAAGAGATGGAATTGAGCTTTAATCAAGACACTGTATAATGCACCAGATAATTATATTCAAGGGGATGTAAATCCTAGTTGTTTGTTGATATGATCCAGGATCACTCCAGGGGTGAAGAGGGATAACTAGCACTGGTGGTGAAAGAGAGAACTCTAGGATCTCTAGTATTGTAGGTGCACTGTGCACAGAATCATGATTGTTCTTATTGGTATCACATGTTCCAAAAATTTAAGGTAACATCCTTATTAAATTAGTAGGATATGAATCAGTAAAAAAATTTGAAAAAACGGAAGATTTATGTGAAAAAAGGTAAAAGTAATTAATAATATTAATATGCCATAAATTATTAAAAAAAACAAATTGATAGATGGATAAATAAATAATATAACAAGATTTATTTGACATTAAAAACAAGTTAAATAAATAATAATTAATGTTATCAATTAATAAGTAATTGGATATTGATAGAATTAATCTGATACTAAAATTTAAAATATGTTTTACTGATTATATTATTATTTGCACTTTACAATATTGATTAGGTGTTAGCTAATTTTATAACCTAATGTTTTTAATTAATCTTACATTCATTATTTTGAGTATTCCTATTTTTGCCATATGCATACTATGGTGGCAAAAGGTGATAACGCTCACCCCAGGCGTCCCTCACAAAGTGACCAGTGCATGAGGAAGGACAGGAACTTGATTACTAGCCAGGAATTGACTCCAGACCTCATGGTGGTAACACCTCATGCACTAGCCAACTGCCCGTCCAGAAAGGACGTCATATGCATACTATGTTACTACTACGGCTGGCTACAAAAATAAGATGTTTTTATGACAAATCTAATTCAATTAAAGTAGAAAAATATAGTAGATTAAGGCATGAGGTGCAGGCATAAAACAAGATTGTCCAAGTTATATAAGATAGGAAAATCTATAATTAAAATGAAATTAGTATTTTTATTATTATTATTTCTAATTTAATATATTGATATTTTATTATTACATTTTAAATTTTATTTATTAATTTAATAGTATTTAATTAAAAAAAATATGGTTGACTATTTTAGTTTTTTAATTTACCAATAGAAATTTACTATTAGTATAATTTTTGTTTGTAAACTTACTAATTAATGAAATTAGTATTAGCATATCTATATTACTAATATAAATTAGCATTTAATTAAATGATATTTGATATAATATATTCTTGCCACGGTAATATGGCATATTATTATATTATATAATATATTGCTCTTGTATTAATACTCATCAATATATAAGGATACCTCATGCAAAGCCTCTTTTCTAGTTGACTACAAACGTTGCCTTCGGGTTCAAATGCACTCCTCAATTGATGAACATGGACCCCCTTCTAAGGCCGATGATGTCATAGGATGATTACTTGACAACGTTGAGCCCTTCTCTTCCTCCTTCAGAACTGAATCGTCTTCAGAAATCCTTCAACAATCCACCTGAAGTTACTGAACCACCTCTGTTCTTCTCTGTAAGTTGAGTTATTCCTTCCTCTAGTGCAAAGCCTTGCTCTCCTTAATAAAATCTTTAAGATTCCTGTGTTGGAAAGCTGGGTCAACTAAAAATTGGCCGTTTTCCAACAAAATCATTTTTAATTCATTTTTTTTTGTGATATCAATTTCTTTCAAGGTGTAAGGATCCCTATCGAACTCGATCCGAACGGTATCTCGATCAACTGAGTTTGCCAACTATGAAGAGAATTCCAGATCCTAAGTTGATACTAAACTATGATTTCGGAAGATCGTACAACTTTTTCTTCTTTTTCATTCCTGGTGTATAAATACAAACCCACCACATGACTCACAACTAAACATGCATACGTGTTACTCCTAAGCAACTTCTACCAAACTTCTATGATCTAATACCACCCCTCCTACAAATTAAACAACCCACACAGACCTTTTCGTCAGACAGCTATAGTTAATAATTAAATACAGAATATTAAGAACTAAACTAGACCATGACTCTACTAACAGTGCTTAAGATACCTTCTCAATGTGTAATTTGGAGTAACATCCACTGCTGTGGTGTTAAATGACTAAATGGGCTACAAAAACCAGTAACATCATTCAGTTATATATAGGAGAATGAATATGGATCTATATTCTACATTTTTATGCAAACAATACGAGACTGTTGAAGGATTCCAGGACAATTGATGTTATCAAAATTCAGTTATTAAATGGATTTGAAGTCTGGTTAAAAATCTGGTCTTTTAGCAATCAAGATGCAGACTTCTCCAATTTGAAACAGAAGACAAGCGCTAACTTGTACTGAGTAAACTCTTGGCTTGTGTGCAATAACTGCAGAATCCAGAGCCATCAGTGGAGTTTGATATAGTAGGGAACAAAAAGCAGCAGCACGAAGTTAATGTCGGTATGTTGGAAATTCTTCTCCTGTTTTGTTTTATCGCCTTAATGCACCTTTCCTGATTCATTTGATCCTGTCTCTCATGCTAATTCCCTCTCATGCAGCTATTTCCAATTCATTTGGTTTCGGAGGACACAATTCTGTGGTGGTATTTGCACCTTTCGGCGCTTGATTCCTTTTCGCAGCTTTGCCACTGGTTCTATGATTACCTCCCTCAAGTGAGTTCAGGAAAACGAGCATTTTTTGTAGCTGAATTATCACAATTTTTTCTGCAAAAGCTTAGTTTATCAAATTCGCAATAACACTGCATAATATTGTATTGGGGGATTGATTCAGTTTTAATCCCCACATGAATTCTGAGAGGTTTGTTCCTGCAATTTGTGTTTCTTTAGTTTGATCGCGTGGAGATTTATGAGAAGAAAAGAAAGGTGATTTTTTTTTTTTTTAATTTCTGTTAACCTTATAGTCCAGTGCATTAATCTGGTTAATTTCTAAGAAGTATAATGGAACTTCTCTTTTCTTGTTCTTTTTAGTGTTTGTATGATAAGTTTGTCCTTGGTTACATTTATTTAGAACAATGATTTGAAATCTCATACTATATTAGGTGAAATGATCATAATGTATTGTTTTAGTAAATCGTCGAAATTTGATATCACTCGGCATTAAAATTTAAAATCTCGAGTCATGTCGTAATTTCAATCTTTGACTGGAAAAATACTATTCTAGTATGCATGATATTAGTGACAGATTGAAGGTTGTAAGAGGAAGGAGATAAAGCAACGGAAAAAAAAATATTACTGATGTTGAGTGGTATCGAGTTTCGATAATTTATCATATATTTTGATTATTTTATCTAACATGGTACAAAATTTAAAATCATATTCAACATATATTTCATCTCTTTTCTTCAACTACAATTTATTATCAACATGATACTAAACATTTATTCCCATACTAGGGTAATTTTCAAAATGCCCCTATTTTTTAGTAGCTTTTTAAAATGGTCCTTCAAGGTTTATTAATGTTAAAATGTCTTTTAAGGTTTCAATTTTATTGTTTAGATACTCCTTTTTCATTAATAAGTAAATGAATGATTTAGGTAGCAATTTAGAAGAATAAAATGGTTATTTGACTTGGGTAGGAATGTTGAAGTATTTGAACTAAAAGTATCTTTGATTGCCCGAGTGTGATGCAATGGTAAAGTATTTAGCAAAATAAATAAGAGAATCCGAATTTGAATTATGATATAGATAAATATTTTGGAGGTTGACCTTTAAATATGTGTAAGTTGTCTTTCAAATTTATCCAGTAAGTGAACTAACGGGAAGGTCGTTTATTTCCAAAAGTCATCGATTTTATTCAGTGTGTTTGATATGGTAGTCTTAGTTGATCCACCTAATATGTTCATCCATTGATCGCCCTTAGTCAGTTTGACCTTAGTCGATCCAACCAATCTGATCGCCCTACCTAACTCAATAGCCTGATCCATTTTTGTTTATTTTATAACCCGATATGAAAATAAGTACCATATGATATAAATATGGATCACTTTGTTTTATTGATTTGTTTTTATTTGGGAAAAAAAATAAAAGGGTGTTTTTTTTTTTTAATTTCATTATTGTTAAAAGAACATTTCGTCTTAAACTTTTTATTTTAGAAATATCCTTCTTTATAGTAGTTTTGTTAAAAATAATTAAATGTTAGTTAAAATTACTTTGATATTAAGCTGATTAAAGTTATTTTAATGTTAGTTAAAATTATTTTGATACTAATTAAAATTACTTTCAATCAAAATTACTAGTATTTTAATATTAGTTAAAATTATTTTAATAGTTAAAATTGTTAGAATGCTATTAAAGTTTGAATAATTTTAATTAAAATAAATTTTGACAGCAAGAGAAGCCTTAATTAAAATTACTAGACAATTAAATATAAAATTTAGCATAAGATGTATTATTCCAACAAGGTGCTCTTTTTCAACGATAATAAAAATAAAAACTCTTTAATTTTTTACCTTTTTCATATGTAGAAAGAATATAACTAATAGATAAAAGATAAATTTTATAATGATTATAAAAAATTATTCTAACTAGAGTAGCGTAGCGCGTGAGTTCTTTTCGGTTAAATGAATTAATCGATTGAATTTAAAATTTTAATTATTTTAAAATTTTGATATTTTTTTAAAAAATATCAAATATTTTGAATAATTCTTAAAACTCATAATTTAGTTAAATCAAATTAAAACCAAACCAACACCACAAAGTTTTTTTTTATCAAATTAATCAATATTTTATTAGAAAGATTGATCAGGGTGTTTAGTGCACTGTTCATTTGCAGGTTGTGTTCTAGTAAACAAAGCCCTTATCGATATAAAATTCCAAAGAAAGATCGTGACACATTGAATCTATTATATAAAATTTAAATTCATAATTATAATATCACTGGTAATAATTTTATCGGTGTGTATACTTGTAAATTGTAACTATATATCTCATTCAACTCAATTGTTTGGTACCACCTTGAAAAAACCTCTCAACTTTCAACAGACACCCAATCCAAAGTTTACTAACATTTCAAAAAAAACATGGCAGAGTATAGCACACAAAATGCAAACTTAGCCTAAAAGCGAGTGGTACGTACAGGTTTTGAATAAAGAGGAAACTAAGATGAGTCTTTTAGCGATTTCTTTTTTCCTCCACATAAAGATATAGTTGCCTCTCCGAGAGCTAAACAGAAAGCTTTTACCGAGAAACTCAATCCCATCCTGAGGGTGCAATGTGAGCAGTATCGATGCTCGCAGCAGGCTCCCAGCCTGTGGGAGCAGCTACTGAGGGAATTTCAGCAGCTGGGGGTGGGGCTGGGGCTGCTGCCGTATCCCATCCATCGGCAACACCTGCAAAAGAGGAAAATAGAATTTGTCAAACCAGCAAAATGATCAAAAAAACACATTCGATGAACAAGAAATCCTCCGCTAAATGAAAGAGACTCGGGCTTCCAGGTCATCGTTAACCTGGCTCGTCTAGTCTTAGCTCAATAGATGCTAACATGCAAAGTGAAACTATTTATCGACTCAGTTTGGATCTAGCTTGATCATTTGCGAGGGCTCAAGCTATAGTTCTGATGCGCAACTCAATTAAGGATTGACATTTTATGCATAAGCGATGCAAGTTCATCAGGGGCCGAGATCATACTATTATTATTGTTGTGAAATTATATATAAATATTTTAAAAATGGATTGACTTTGACCTTGGTTAGCAGTCCAGTCGGCACCGGCCACTGCAGAAATGGCAGGAGTAGCTGCGATATCAGAAGTCCATTGCTGGGTGGTCCAGTTATCGGTAGGTACCATTCCAGTGTATTCAGGTACTGCACCAAATTCGGGTGCCACAGGAGCTTCTGTTTCTTCCTGTTCCTTGGCCTCCTCAGGGTCTCTGTAGAAAAACAGATCTACCTGCAAATAACACAAAAAATAGTTCAAATTAGAAGAAACAGAAATGCAACATTAGTTCGATAACTAAAATTAAGATAGTTGAAATCTACCGGATATAAAGAAATAGGAGAACAATCCACAAGATACCAATACCAACGAAAAGGGATGAAATAACAATAGACAGTAGTTCATAGCGACTTACCATTACTTCCCACTTACGGCCAGGGGCAATGGTCCCGCGCATTTGCAGTACCATCCTTGCCAACAACCAGTAGAGGCAGCCAATGCTTAATTTTCCCTTGTTATTAGCAGGAATACCAATGTCAACATATCTCATTGGCGAATCGGTGTCGCAAAAGGCAATAGTAGGGATGTTACCGAGAGCTGATTCCTTGATTGGCTGTAGGAAGTATCAAAATTGAAATTAGCTACCTATATCCTTTCATAATAACAAAATTAGCTACTCTAAATTCACCTGATGATCTGTCCTTGGATCGGTGAGAATGAGCAGGCGAGGTTCGCTGAAGGATGTCTGAAGTTGATTGGTAAATGTTCCAGGAGTGTGCCTCCCAGCGATAGGATGGGCACCAGTATATTGGGCGAATTTCAGCACAGCTGTCTGACCATAAGGCCTGGCGGACTGAACAATGATATCTTGGGGATTCTCAATTGCCACAATCACTCTAGCTGCAAGCTGAAGCTTTTCCCAAGTTTTCCCAAGATTGATTATGAAAATACCTGACAGTAAGAATTAGACTATCCACTTCAGTGCGAGTAGTTTGATCAAAAGCAATATACTTGTAACAACATTATCAAAAAAAAAAAAACAAACGTGGGAACAAATCATGAACATAGAACACATCTCATACTGTTAAATCTTGCTAGTACTTACCACAAACTAGTCGGTCATTTGGGATTTTGCTTAGCAATAGATATAAAAAGGCAAATAGCACTTTGCCTTAACAGAGATAAAAAAACACTCCTTTACAATTTCTAGTTACTTGGATGAATTGCATTAATATGATAATCCAAGACCTTAATCTGTAAACAAGTACGATGAAATATAAAATGCTTGATGAAATGCCTCCGAAGTACTATATAACTATATAGTATAAACTTCATCACAATTCACACTGAAACACCAATTGTGACTAGATTTCATCCTTCTGTCAATAAAGGGTCAGCGTTTCCTTCAATAAATCAAGGTGAAAGATGGATCTTTGGATGGATGAATTTGAGCATCCATCTTTCATAACTTATTGAATATAAAGGAGCATTTCAGAATAATTTAGTTCTCATCTGTCGCAATTTGTTGATCACAGGGACTACAACTCTAGGAAACATATCGAATAGAATCTGAAGTATCAAAAAGTAGAGAATAGATTGGTTCATCTTTATTCCCTTCTAGCTATCATACTGTTCATCAACAAAATATAAACATATTTTCATTGATTATACACCATGTACGACGTAACGATAGTTTTACAAACTCACCGTTTTACCCAAAGTCTTTACTGTTTCGATGCATAATTTTGCTAAACACGAGATAATTATCGCATCCTACGGCATCCAGTGGGTGCATATGCTAATGAAAACTTAGAACACGAAGGTAGCGGCATTGCAAAAAGCATGGCGATTCCACAATACCAACCAACAAAGTCCATAGATCCGAAAAGTAAGGTCAAAGAGCTCACCATCAGGTCGTCTCTTGTAGACGTATCGCTCCATCTGGAAGTCGCAATTTTTGGTTCCGAGGTGGACATCCGCCGCCAGCATCATCTGGATGTCCTGCTCCCTCTGCGAGAGAACTCTCGTCGCCGCCATGGCTGCTGCAACTTCTACAACGGAGGCCCAAAACCCTACGCGGCGCCACAGGCAAAAGGTAGCCGAAATTGGATCAAGGTAGGGAATTTATAGCTCGCATGAAAACCCTAACGCTGATAAAACAAATGACGAAAACAACCCTAGCCCATTTAGGCCCATTAACAACTAATTTGGGCCGGATCGGCGATCCCATCAAAATCTTTCAAATTTTGCCGGGAATTTGCATGGGCTCTTTCATAGCGATAAATCGAACTGACGGTGGCAAAAGATGAAACATTCGTCCTCAACGTTCTTATCAATTCGTCTCAAGATCAATACGAAGGATAATAAATCGAATTCAAAAACCATTACTGGAGGAGCAATTGAAAGAGCATCAGAGAGGAAGGTAGTGCCACGGGGTACGATATAATAGTAGCATATAATACGAGTTCAAATTTTTTATCGGATATATTATATGTTTATGGTATTTGAATTAGCAAGACCCATATATATTTCTTATATTTATATAACTAATGAATTTTTTTTATAAGATCAAATTAATTACTTTCAAAATTAATTAATTTAAAAAATTAAATATTTGAATTAATAAAAAAATAAATGAGGAAGGTAAGTTCAGAATCGACAGTTCTGGAGGGTTATGCTTTATAATTCGATTGGTTCGCAATACGATTAAAAATTATTATTATTTTATTTTTAAAAATAATTATAAATTTATAAAAAATATATAAAATATAAAAGATTTAAGTTGTCTAAATATCTCTGTAAAGTCACCTATTCGTTAATTATTTTGATATTAAAATATTCATTTTATAAAGGTATATATATATTTTATTTTATAACTTTTGCTCAAATAGAGCTTCTAATAAGTTAAAAGTCCAAATAAATTAAGAAAAATATTATATTAAATTATGAATCATTTTTATTTTTTATACTAATAATTTTTTTTATCTATTATTAATATTATTATATTTTTAATATAAGGAAACATGCATATCATATACATTATATATTTTAATTAATTTTACATGTTTGATAGACTTCATTATATATATAATTTTATTATTAAATAAATTATATATTTTTTAATAAATTTATTATTGAATATATTATACAAGTCAAATACTTTTTATAAACTAAATATTAAATAAAAAAATAAAAAAAAATAAGATTAATGAGTAATTTAGAGAGTTAAATGAGATTAATAAATTTAATGAGTTAAAGATAGAATTGTCAAACTATAAGTCAAAATAAATAGATTCTAAAATTAACTTTAGATTTAGGTGAGAGATAGAATAATTTCATATCAAATAATTCAAAGTAAATAAATTATAAAATTATCTTTAATAGAAAAATAGATTAAAAAATTAATTTTAATAGAAAGGTAGAATAGGTGAAGAACTGAATATTTAAATTATTATAAAATATTATAAATATTATTAATTAAAAAATCTAAATAATTTTTTTTAATGAATTGACAGTTAATCATGGTTGAACCAAGAGTTCCCCAGGGCTCAACTCTTAAAATAATCTAAATATTATTACGATTTGGACTCATTGAACCGGGTCAACGGAAGCATATAGGGCATTATGGCTAAAAAATCTTGTAGGAATAACCAAAATATGAACCGCCATGAGAATCGAATTTAGGCTTATAAACAAACAAACAAACAAACAAATTTCTCAAATTTTATTTTACACCAAACACGGGAATTAATAAAACTAAAACTTTCTAGTTATTTTCATTGCAATAAGCAGTGTGTTCTACAAAATCATAATGGGGAGGGCTACGGATACACAAAGGTAGTCCAGTCCCACATTCTTTCTCTAGACATTCATTTGAGCACATAAATAAGAAAGAAAGAAAAAAAAAAAAAGAAGAGGGAAATAAAACTTGATCGAAGATACTCCTAGATGATGAATTAGCGTGGATATGGCTATGATACAAACGCCCTTTATGGGCGATGAACTACAGCATGACATACAAAAGAATGACCTCTAGAAATCTCTGGCTTGCCGATACCTAGCTGGTCGGCACAACTGATTGCACCACAATGGACTTCCTGAGTAGAGATGGAAGTGTGCTTTTCTGCTGTATCAGTGTGATCTTATCTTGATGCCAACTGAAACTGGAATGTCGATACAAACCGCAAAATTTTGCAGGGTGGTGGAGGTTGCACTATTGTCGAATCTGTGCAAGAAAAACACGTTTATGTACAGTTCGTTTTTCTTTGTCAAGTGCTCCCTGCAACCTCAGCTGCCCGTTGTCGCATCATCTCCATCACTGCTGCCCGCCTTCTGGAATCAGATTGCTGCTGCAATCTTCTCAAGTGCTCTTTCAAATCCCTGGAGAGATTTGAAATGGTGTGTCATGCTGTCATGTAACGGAGAATGTTGGAAGTCTGCAAGGGTAAGAAAGATACCTGCACCGCGGTACGCTGCATTCTGATTCTTTACAAGCACGAGAATGTATTTGGAGGAGGTACCACATTTTCTTACACAGAACACAACCTCCAGAAGCACGCGTCCTGCATTGAATTCCATGGCGGAAAAGACCTTTAACTTTGCGGCAATTTGGATATTGGCATTGAGGAGAGCGACACTGCGAAGCGTGCACCAAAAGATCCAACATTTTCCTAAGCTGCAGCACAGAACCAGATGAGTGGGCGAATGGCATTGAAAAATGAAGCATTGGACTACAGAGAACTTCAAAACAATTTAAGACGGTGTGACATGTTATTGTACTGGGTTAAAAAAAAATCTGCAAATTGCAAACTATTTGAAGTTGGGCTTCAAACTTTTATCACAACAGTTTGCATGTTTAGGTTATACAAAAATCAACAATTTTGTAGTGTGTCTGCTTCTTTGGAGTGGGATTTGCACATGATTCTATGAGTAGAAATTTAGACAAACAAATCCAGAAACTAAGAGCTAATCTTATAGGTAGCACTACAAGTTTGGCTATTATACACTAAGAGGTTGCAATGCTTGTGACAATGCTACCTAAAGTCTTATGCATGTATACCTTCAAGATAAATCTGCTTTAGTGATTTATCGCAAGTAAAATATTGAACTTACTAGTAATGAGTTAAGTATATATTTATTTTCTACATGACAATTTAATAAATACTTTTAGAAATAATGTGTGTTAAACTATATGACAAATTGCATGCCAAACTCTTTTATCTAAAGGAATTTCTTAATCAACTTTTCTTGGACTGCTTGTTCAGAATTCTTCAATTGATAACAAGAATAGCAGGGTTTTCCCCCTTAGCAATGCTCGTGTTCAAAGTATCTATTAACCCAACCCAAAAAAGGGTTTTAGTTTGTTTGTCATTCCAAACAAACTAAAAGACAATGATAGGATCCCCTTAGGAGTTAGGCTACTGAATGCTGGGTTGAGGAAACAAGATGTACAAAAAATTGTATGCAAGAATAGGTGGATGTGTAGAGTTACTAGACTAAGATTAACTCAGAGATGATAAAATGGGAGGAAATAGATTTAGATGGTATGGACATATGCATTGGAACCAAGAGTTTCTACAGTTAGAAGAGTTAAATTTATTGGTGGAATTAGAGGCTACAGAAAATATTAGTCAATCTAACAAAAAAAATTCAAATATTTTGAGTATTACTAGTAATATAGTCTTGCCTAGAGCTCAATTGAGAATTGGGTTAAACATGGCTAGCCGATGATAACAATGATGATGAATATCATTCCAAATACACAACTAAATTACCTGTAAAACACGTTTTGCTCGAGCTTCTTTATTTTGTGCATCGCGATCCGCCATTGATGGATGATTGGTCAACCTATGTGGATGGTCAATACCACCTTTTTTATAACAATCATTGCATACATCAAAATCGGGACAACTTTCACAACGCCACCCCAAACCAGATTCAATATCACGGTGGCAAACATTGCATGTGGTAACAAATGCAGGGGCAGTAGGATTGTGGAGATGGTATAAGATCATCATAGATGAATGCTTAGCACGCCGTAGCGTATCATACTGATAGTGGTTCCCTTGACAAAGGCTCAAAAATGCCTGCCTAGTGTCGAAAAACTCACTTTCAAGAATCTCATCTTTGTCCTTTGTGTCCTGTGCGACATCATTAATTTCAACCTACAAGGCAATGAGGCATACAGTCAGCCACCAAAGTTTTGTTTAAAAAAAAAACATGAGATAGACAATCATGCCAAATTTTGCTTTCTATGATAAAACATAGCAAATGCACACTTGAAAGAGCAAGTAAAAACAGGAAACACAAGCAATCTGTCAACTGAACTCACTGGATATAGCATATGTTTTTCCCTACTATTAGGAGGATGTCTATCCCTTTCCTCAATTCTTAGTTCTGCTTCATGACACCTGCACACAAAACAGAAACCAATCATTTTCAGTTTCGAACATTTTTCAGCTACTTCTATAAAAGACATGTGAATATTACTGAAAAAGTGTCAATGAAATTATTTCATGGATGAGCTGTAAAATCAATGTAGCGCAACAGTTAAGTCAGGATATTTGACATTTGTTTTCTGGAATCAGTTTTTTATTTTTTATTTTTTTTAAAAAAGAAGCTAAATAGAAACAATTAATGCACATGACATAAATCTTTGTCAAACACCCAATTCAAGCACCTAATTCCTTTAAGTCAAGACGATTAGTTCTTTCACTGTCTCTTCGATGTTAATGGTATGATTTATTTAAAATTTAGCCTTTACAATACTTACCTATCACAAAGCTGAAAGTTTTTGCATTGATTGCAAACCCATCGCGTCCCAGATACCATTAATATACAACAATGTGTACAGGAATATTGCAAATGGACCATTATAAAATCTTCCTTCATAGGGCATATAGTTTCGCCAAGCTGTGGAAGACAGAAAGATGGATGTGAGACAGCTGGAATATTTGACTTTTCATGCGCGAGTGCGCACAAAAAGAAGGATACAGCTAAACATGAAAATAGGTAAAGATAACCCATAAAAGCCCATCAAGATTCTACAAGGCTATCATTATAATAGTCAGAACATAATAATAAATTACTTTTTGCATCAGCAGGGCATCCTTAGAGGCATTTCCAGAAAGATCAGTCTGGCCAGCAGCTTTTAAAGCCCTTTTCGTAATAGTCTTTTTGGTTTTTCCTTTCTTCAGTTGTTTTCTACCGTCTTCTTCTTGACGAAGTTGGTTTATCATATCCTCAGCTGCACCAGGCCAATAATCTCCATCGAAATATGGTAAACGAGCTGCAGTTACTCTGGCCTTGCACTCACCCATAGTTGTAAAGAAATGATCATATAAATTTATTAGCTCAACAACAATATTCTCCTTAGAGGCTTTTCGTAGCATTGTCAAGTACCTGTGGACGGTATAATCCAAATAATACGCAGCTAGCAAATAATGATAGTGAAAGGAAAAAAGAAATAAATGCCTTCAAGCTTACCACTCCCTAAGTTTGTCAGATTTTGGAGTCTTCTGAATCTCAGGATGGCAATATAATATGTAGTCTTCACCCTTCAAAGGAGGACAAGCCCAGATATAACAGCTAGTAAAGCCCCGTTTCTTGCAATACTCAAGGTATCCAATCTAGAGAAAAAAGAAGATATATTACAGACAAATAGATTGAAACAGAGTTCAATCAAAGTACATCATTATTGCTTTTATGCCAGAAAAAAAAAAGTTTCCACAGAGAAGAAACAAGTTTTCCTGAAACCTATCTAATACATGAAAGAAAAGAACAGTCTATTAAATACCAGAATTTCATGATAGACAAAAGTTCGCAAAGCTTCCCCGCTCACTGCCTTGATCTCAGGCCTGAAGTACTTAACAGAGTCTAGATATGATAGATAGACACGCCTCTGATTAGGAAATGAACATTCTGAACTAAATTCTTGAACATACATCCCAAAAAGGCATACTTCTACACCTTCTATTTTCTGAAACAACAATATAGCCTGAAAAATGCAAAAATGAGCTCAGATATTTGGAGAATTAGTCACCAATTCAAGCCACTTTTAACTATATTCAGGGGTTTGGTTAAACTTTTTCTTTGGAATAAAATAATGATAAGAATAATTGTCATTGATTACTCAGAACATGTCTATTCTACCTTGGATTTATAGGGGAACTCTTTTGGGTAATTTTCTTCTTGAAATATCTCAAGAAAACGCTGCTTTACTTCCAATTTTTTATCAACAGATGATACAACTCTAACCACAAGTCCTTCAGCACCAGGCACCTAATATAAGAGAAGAAATTTCAACTTAGAAGTTAGAACAAAGAAAAATGTTAGAAACAAAAAGATTTTTTTTCAGAAAAAAAAAGTCCAAATAACTAGGTAAAAATCTAGAAATTCAAGTTAACAAAGGGGTTAAATGATGGAGATTCCAACTATTGAGTATTCTTATATTCTGAAATTCTACCACAAGAACTAATCATCAAGAGAACTCCAAAATGGCATTGATCAATGACAAAAAAATCATAATAGTTCAGTTTCAACAAAACGAATCTACGGAACCAAACTATCTATTTTTAAGTGTAGCTGATGAATCAGTCAAATGAAAAGAGAAACAATGAGTTCTATCTACAATAAAAGAAGAAAGAAGCATTATGCTTTAGGTCCATGATAAAGCAACTCCATGGCTAGCTCCCATTCCAATCTATGTGGAAATTTCCAGGTGATTCCGATCGTGAAGGAAAGAAAAGATCAAAGGAACAGTTTGAACATGTGGGGAATAACCTGGAAATTTCCATTGATATTTTCTTTCCTTCATGATTAAAGTTACAAAACGAGTCCACAAGCTTAATTACAAACTTGGAAACTGGGGTTTCAGTTCAATCTACTAATTAAAAATGGATTGAATAGCGGCATACCATCAGAGAAATGAACAGTAGCACAAGAAGAGATGAGAAAAATAACAGGATTGGAATAATATTAATAATAAGTAAGATACAGCTATGTTGTTTATGCAACATATATAGAAGATAGGTAGGATCACTTATAGATAACCAATTAACTGTCTATAAATAATTCAATCTTATAGTCTCCCAAACCTCTTTAAGACCTCAATTTGTATAAAGAAAAGGTGCAATAAGTCAACAATATCTGGCTTACCTCATCATAACTTTTCCCAAGCTGCCTAGCTCTCTCTTGCCTCTCCTGCTTAAGCTGTCTAAAAAGCCGCTGCTCTATGTGATCACTCAGTATAGTTCTAGGCAAATCTTTTGCACCAAGAACAGCAGTTTGAGGCAAGGGCTTTCGTTCCCCTTTCTCTATCTCCTCCACACAGCAATTAGGGCAAGTATATTCTGCTTCACCATCATTTCTTCGACCATTAAAAAGAGCACATACTTGGTGTTGCCAAGATTCACATTTATCACATTGCACCCACTGTAGTGGAAATATAGATGGGATAAGTTTGATATGATCATACAAAACCAGTCGACATCTCAAATTCAAAGAAAATACAATAAAATATTTACCCATTCTTCAGTTTCCTCATCATTTCTCCTCTTCTCAAGCCTTGCTTTTAAGAAAGTAGATCCTTCAGCTTCTATAGTGTCACCACGAGCTTCATTATAACAAAGAATACAGAAGTAAAGACGGGTTTCACCAGTCCCAATTGTATAATAAAAAGCATTCCGTTTTATTCGAGCGCCACATGGGGAACAATATATTGGAGGGGGGTCAAAAGTGAGTTTTTCTACTGCACAAAGCTGGCATGAGTTCTCTGTCATTGAGCGCTCCAATGCTTGATTCTTCTCAGCTTTTGCTTTACTCTGAAATCAAAACTATAACTTGTTATTCAAATCTGAATAAACACAATTAGTGATTCTAAACATGACTAGTAGGCTATCAACAATTGAAATATAAATAATGGCATTAGGAATTTCTATAACCTTTTGCAGGAAATGATGAGTGCAGAAAATAGAGGAAGACAGTATGAGACGGACAGATAGAGCTTTATAAGTTTTTCCATCAAATCCATTCATTCAATAGGACAAAAAAAAAAGAACAAGCATCCCAACTATTTGGCATCCTCTGCATAGATCCTAGTCCAGTAGTAGTCGCAATTTTTTTCATACATGAACCTTATGGTGAATGTTGCCCCGAATAAATAAAATTTCCACCATCCATGCTTCGTGGCATAGGTACAGTGCTGGAAATATGAAAATTTAACATACATACACCCATGCACCGGCACACACTCACACGCGCACGATACTCACTGACACAGGCTGGAATTTTATAAGCTTTTGCAGGAAATGGCAAGTGCAGAAAGGGAGAGGAAGACAATTTGACAAGGACAGGTAGAGATTTTATAAGTTTATTCCATCTAAACCATTAGTACAGTACAATGGAAAAAAAACAAGAACATGCATCCCAACTATTTGACATCCTCTGCATAGGATCTAGTCCAATAGCAGTTGCAGTTTATATATATATATATATATATATTTTAGTTGGCATCAGATATCCAAGCCTTTGGCTCGACTAATCCTGGGGTGACCGACCGACCGGGCCCGACAGAAGTTTCCCACCGGCAACCAGGATAAATCGGGGAAGCACACGTGGAGGCCTATCTAGATGGCCAGCGTTCTCGGATCCGCTACTCATTAAGAAAAAAATCCTTCATAATACGCCGCAGCTGAGTCTCGAACTCCAGATATCTAGTCTATCGTTGGAGGGCCTAACCACGGCACCCTGCCCCCGAGGGCTGCAATTTTTTTATATATGAATCTTATGATGAATAAAATCCCCGAGAAATAAAGTTTCCATCATAGATAGGGCTCTAAATGAACCGGACATTCGTGAACAAACTTGGTGTTAGACTCGATAAAGTTCATTTATGTTCGTCCAATCATAGAAGATTATATAAAATAAAAGCTTGAATACTAGTAAACTTGGTTCGTTAACATTCATGAACAAACTTATTTATTAATTTAAGTAAATTTTAATTATAAATTTATTTCTTAATTTTTTATACAAATATACAAAAATAATAAATTTTTATAATCTAAAATTATTCATAATATGTTGAAAATAATAAAAGTTGAGCTCGATAAAAAGCTCGAGCTCGATAAGATTTTTAATAAACAAGCTTAAACAAGCTCAATAAGTGAATAGACAAGTTTGAACACAGTTAAGTCCGGCTCGGCTCGGCTCGTTTGCACCCCTAACCATACATGTTGCATGGCATGGCTACAGTGTTGAAAATATGAAGATTAACACGCACCTACTCGCATACATGCACCACAACTCGCATGTGCACGCACACACCTGAGTGAAAAAGTACATACAGGTAAAACAGCTAGCAGGTGTAGAAACCAGAAAAAAAAATATGACCAGCCATAATGAACATACTGATTATTTTTTAAATTATTGCAAGAGATCTGCTGCTCTACATCATTCATGTGGACTTCTAAAATTTAAAAATTGAATACATAAACAGATGAACCATTTTTGGCAAAGAATTAGAGCTTATGATATACAAATAGTACATCAGCTTAGATGAACATAGAAATGTACGACATGTAGAAAACAACTTCAGAAGCATCCTCCAGAATTGTATGCTTAGAAATACACAAAGACAGACTTGCTTTCTCAGTTAAAGTTGTCTATGAATGAATTTGATATAGATTGTCCATTTGGAATCCAAGCAATTAAAATTATAATGATACCAAGAATATAATACATAATAGACATTATGTCAGTGGATGTAGGTGCAGTGAGGGAAAGGATTTTTGATAGACTTAAATAAATCTAGTGACTAGTAAAACTGGCTACAAAATAAGGACATGCCAAATATACAAGTGATCATCTACATTTTCACCATTATGATAAAGTTATATCTTGTGCATTGCCTTGTCGACAGAATCATGACACATTCTTTGCCTCTAACAGAATAATTGAAGAACATGTTTAACATGTAACAATCACTATCAACTATTAAGTTGTTTCAATGTACCTTCTACAAATTGATTTGTGAAGAAAAATAGGTTCCATTTAATCTAGGCTGGTCCAAATATCTTGTCTCTATAAATTGTGTTCCAGTTATTTGGCCAAAATAGTTGTAAATTAGAAAAATAAGTAGTGTAATCTCTGGTTCAAGAGAAAACTAAAGCAAACTTTACCAAAAAGATAAGAAGGTAGAAAGGACTCAAGTACCACAGAAGTTGTGTAACTCTTAAGTTCAAAAGAAAATAATTTAAGATCTGAGTGCTCACCTTTCAACATAAGATTCAACCTAAGAAAAGCCTAAATGCTAGCATATTTCGGGAACCTGAACCTCAGACAACTAAAAATCAGATCTACAGAGAAAGAATTTACCAGAAAAGATTGAGACATTTCTTCTCAGATACATCTCTAAAAATAGAAATGCCTGTCAAATACACACTCGGGTGCAAGTTCAACGCAACTTTTGAACTGACAAATAAAGTTTATTTAAAGTAGTATAAATTAACTTTTGAAGGATTGTCTAAGGTACTAAGAAGTTCTGTTACCTAGGAATCACAACAGAAACTAAAAGGTAGAAGAATGTAATATATAAATAATATAAGGCTAAACATAAAAAAAATCTAACCCAGTTAACTTGAAGGAAGCAAGAAACAGTGGAGACAGAGGAAAATTAGTTATCTAAGAAAAACTACTCAGAATGATAACTTAATATTGCTGCCATCAAACAAAATTAATGAGTGTCAAAAACCTAACCTGACCAATCCATTGCCTCAGACCAACTATGTGCTCCTTAATTTGTTCGGGAGTGAACAGTTCGATCAATGAAACACCTTTTATTTTTGGCTTTCCTGATTTATTTCCACTGACTAAATCTGTTTGTAGGTTATCATGATCCTGTTTGATATTACTGACTGACTGGTCTGGCACATTATCAACCAACATGCTCTCTTGTTTCACATGAACATCAACAGACTTAGTAACAATAGGATCTTTTTTCCAGTTTGGTGAACTTATAACCCCATTGCTTGTACTGCTAAGAGTTGGTTTTTTGTCTTGCCTGGATCCAGAAGATTCATCCGTCTTCACAATCACCTCAGAAATAGCAGGAAGAGTTTGTTTGAATTCCAAAGACTGTGCCTCCTGGGGATCAGATGATTGATTCCCAGATGAAAACCGAACTCGTGAAAAATCATTGTTAGGAGAAAAGGTTGTATTTTGAACCTTCAGGCGCTTAGCCAAATACTCTTTGTCCTCGGAATTTTCAGTTGGCATGGTATCTTTTTTTATTGTTTCAGTAACCTTTTTTGTTTCAGTTTCCCCAACGGTACCAGATAATGCATGAGGATGTGATTTATAACTTGCAGCTAAATGGTTGCGCACTGGGATGCAGACAGGACAATCGGGCACTTTGCAATTGCGAATATGCCCAACAAGTTTCCTAGATTGGAAACAGCGTGGGAAATTACAGTGTTCATTCTTACAGGTGTCCATATGCAAAACCAACTCTTGAACTTTGGTGCAGTTAGCTTCTTTGCATAATCCCTTCGGTGCTGGACACCGGCGAGCATGGTGTAGAAATAGCAGCCACCTTACTTGTTTAATATAATTTTGCTTCTTTATATAGTCTTCATGTTCAGAGTTCACATCTCTAGTAGATAGATCGCATCGCTGAGGGTCATCTTGCCTTATTGTTCTTTCCAGCTCCTCCTGAAGTTGTTGACAGGATAATTTATCTGGCATCTGTGCATGTAATGGTTGAGAATTCCACTGAAAATGGAGATCTTCTGCTTGCAGTCCACTTGACAAATGATCAAACTTGTCTGAAAATCCATCAGACTGCACATTTGGATGCAGCAGAGGTTGTGAATCCTCTGAAACTGAGACATGAAAACCTTGAGATCCCAGATGACCATGGAATTGAACACTTTTAGCATGGTCCTCAGCAGAACCAATCTGGTGGTATTGTGTCTGAGACTGGTCCTGTGCAGATGATGACTGAATCAAAGGATCGGAATAGACTATTTTTGCATTACCAGGTATTAGCTGCTCGGCAAAATGTGAAGCCACTGAGGAATCTCTCAAAGAATCAGTCTTTGGCATCAATTGTTGGTTTTGTATGCTACCTTGATGTCTCCGTAATAGTTGATACTGGTTCGGAACATACGGTGGGTAAGCTTGACTAGGCTGCTGTGAAGATTGTTCTGCATGTTGTGGTGATTGTAGTAAATTTTCACTGGTTGACTGGGATGACTGGTAATTCAATTTCTCTGATTGATCGAGAAATTGGGCTCTTATGTTGAAAGGAAGTCTCGTTGAGTGTAAACTTGCATGATGATTTAGCAAACCTGAGTTGGTTCTTAACTTAGGATGCAAATTTACAGAATTCATGTTGTTCATAGCAGATAAAACAGATGAATCAGGTCCAGGAAATGTCTCAGAGGATGTAGCATTAGTTGCATTTGAGTTGTAGACATCATCAACGATAGATGATAGTTGTTGTGATAATGATGCTGCAGATAGGGAAAAGGCTAACATCTACTTAGTTTGTTATGAAGAGCAAAATCATACATTAACAATAGTACATAAGTAAACTGGCAGAAGTTACAACATAGATAGTGACATGTTATATTTGATAACATCAATAGTCCAATGAAGGAGGGTTGCGTTAGGATTTAGGATTGCATTAGGTTGTCAGTCAATATTAAACTAAGACAAATGTTCAATGAATAGATCTATTAAACTATTGTGTTAATGCTAGGTTGTTCCCCGGAAGGAACACGTTGTAGGATCCGACTGTAACGTCTCAGCAAGAACCACTACATCTCCAAAACTCGGGTGCAATGTTAAATATGTAAGAGTTCGCGTTATAGGATCTGACTGTAACGTATTGGCACGGACCGCTACATCTCCATGAGAAAAATTTCAGAACCATGATTGAAGGTCATATATATCTTTGAAGACCAACATGTCCACTTTTCCTTTGTTCTTTGTACGCAACCAATTCTGTTTTATTTTACTTTTATGTAAAATAATTAATCTAAGAATTCAGAACTTATCGTCTTGTTCATGAGGAAGAAGGAGATGAGAATA
>JBBUKS010000044.1:9810803-9822121 GCA_038050645.1 Hedychium gardnerianum
CTCTTGATGTCCGGCCGCAGGTAGTTCAGCCATCGAAGCCGGCAGCTTCTCGAGCACCGATTCAGGCCTAAAGCAAAGCAAAACTCCAAAACTAAATTGAGTTACAGAATTTATCTCAATCGTTAAATGAAGATGTTGAGAGATCATGAAGTGACCTGTAGTTTTAGGGACCTTCCCCCACTTGCCTACGCCATGAACTGCCACATAGTCGAGAAGGATCTTGTCTTCGGCAGCAGTCCAGGAGCCTCTGTTTAACCCTAATTTACTAGGAGGTGAGGTTTTCTTGTTCTCCATGTTTAGTTGAGAGGAGAGGAGAGGAGAGGTGTGCATGGCAATATGCTTTGTTGATGATGGATCGAACAGTCTCTTTATAGATCAGCAGCAGTTAGCGAGGGAGACAGAGGCCTGCGGTGGTGGCGTTCGAGGACAACGCCGTGGAAAAGTCGTCATCTCCATGAACGTTACCGAGAGAGAGAGAGTGTAGTGTTTATGGAGCTGGACCTTGTCCTTTCTGTGGTAGCATGTTATGGAGCTGCACCTCGTCCTGTCCTTGTGTAGTTGATCAAAATATCAGTTAAATCGAAATAATCAAATAACGATAAAATAAATTTATTTACATAATCTAACCATTCAAACTTCGAGAAAGTAATAAGAACTTTTCGAAATGCGTAGAACTATTCCCCGTTCTTCTCATATGTTCTAGCTAGGGAAGTAAACTCTAGACTACTGATTAAAGCATGAATTTTCATTGCCAGCACTCCCTCTAATCTCCACTCCTCTGCGGGCTGAGTTACTGCTCGAGAGAATCTAAGTATATGCGAACGTGTCACACATAGATCTATTCTGTAGCGAATTGCCATCAACTCCGCATCCTTCACCGACCTCGAACTCCGAATATCTTCTGCCTTTGCTCCCAAAATCCGTTCGTGCGAATCTCGGACAATCGCCCAACACTAAATTTGTGTCTGATCTTGTCATAGCCCACATCCACATCCAACCGGACTTGGTCATGATTCGATGATTTCCAAATCTGTTTAGACATAACCTTCGACGCAGGGAATAAGACCTCTTCCGTCAAGTTTGCCTCCCTATACAAGTTTGCCTTCCTATACAATTCCCAGCATCGATATTGCCCAGTCCACCAGTTCACCCTGATCTTCAATGCTCTACCATCCATTCCATGAGTCTGCTTGCATACCTGGCCCCACATGACCCAACTCAGCATAGCAAACATTTCAAACTCCTCTTTTGACACCACCATCGCTAAGTAGATGTTAGAAATATGAATGAAATAAAAGAGGTGGAAAAAAAGATATTTCATTGTGCATGAGATTTTAGTTCCACGTTAAAAATTTCTTAATTTTAGTATTAATTTATATTATATCACATGCATTAATGATGTAAACAAAAACATGGGAAGCGATAGTCTATCCATGATAGTAATCGGATATTTTCTTCAGTTCGTTACGACCTCTCATACTTGGTGGTAATTATAATTTGTCATTTTATCCGGGGAAACAGACGTCCGTCGTGACCTCTAAGTACTACCAGAGGGGACGAATCTGTTTTAAGGAAATTACGTTGACCGCATGTCTCGACGTCTACTCAGCGGCTTCCAGTCGGAAATTCCTCCATTTAGAAATTTCCCCAGTCGGACTCTTTCAGCCGGGAATTTCTCTAGCCGAGAATTCTTCCAGTCGAAAATTCCTCCAATTGGATTTTTTCTCTAGTCGGAAAGATTCTCTAATCGAGAGTCGGGATTCTCCAATCGAGAATTGAGAATTCTCAAGCAATCCAATCCTTTCAAGCAACACTTCCTTCCCTGCTTAACAACTTAAGATTATCAATTTAGATTATCTCGACAGATAAATTTAAAATTAAAATTTTATCATTTTCAATTAAATAAATTCTCTTAATGCAAAAAATTATCCAACGGTAAAATCCACAATCCATAAAGAAAATCATACAACCCTTGCTCAGGAAACCTAAAAACTGAGTGTATTTTTATACAGACAGAATAATATACAGTGACTTATAATCTCACAATAAAACTGGTACAAGGGCAACATCCCTCCATAAGAACATGCTCAGCGCTTAGATTTCCTATTGTAGAAATAATATTTTTAATGGTTCATCACAAGAAAATCCAAACTTTCGGTGAAATTTGAATCCATAAATTTCCACCTTACTTTGTTGCATGAGATGATCAATCTTATTTTTACGGGATGAATTGATAATTAATATATGAAATATTATTATAATAAAATTTGAGGTTCAAATTCTGACTAATAGTCAAATTTCTGTCCTTTCTTATGTACTGATCATTATTCAGACTAGTTAGATTAGTTCTTGTGATTTATCTCCTCTGTATTAATTCTGGGATAAATTGATGAAGATGTTGGGATGAATATTTCGCCTTTTGCCCTAACGAGATGATTAATCCTTTGTATTAGTACCTAGTTTTAACTGTAATAGACATTGTTAATTACATAGATGAAAAATAACAAATTTGAAACGTGGAAATAAATATTAATTAAATGATAGGAAGAGTAACTAATAATTATTTGTTTGAAAATTTATACATTTGATTGGACCTAGCTGATTGAGATAAATGCATTAATTGTTATTTTGAAATTGATGTCCATTTGTTTTAATTTTGTTTTCCTTATTTGACTTATGAAGTTGATGTCCGTGTCAATTAATTTCCTTTGCCAAAATGGAATAGTTGATTGAGTGCCAATAATGGAATTATTTTACGTGGAAAATCAAACATCGAATCTCACATCTCATTTGATATTTTTTAATCACTTCTTAAACAATAAATTTTGGATCATGTCACGTGGAACCTAGCGTGATTTTGTAGATTGAGTCGTACGAAGATGATGAGTCTTACGAGAGTCTTGAATAGACCCGACTCACATAGACACAAATTTATTTTAAAAAATTTATTTTTTTTTAAAAAAAAACAATTTAATAAATGAATGAAAGACCACCCTATGTGAGGCTTAATGTGATGACACGTAATAACAGATCCAACTGTGTTAAAAAAATGGATTGATTGAGCACGCCGTTTTAGGGTTGAGTACTTTTTACATTTTTAACAGTAATATCAAAAATGTTTTTTTTAAAAAATAAATTAGTCCATTTATTAATTAAAAAAAATATCTGATGTCAATTTATAGATTTGACGATGATGAATTTAATTTTATAGAATTTTTTTTATCAGATAAATTTAAAATTACTCATAACAAATGACTTTATCATCTAATATTCTAAATTTATTATTTTATTAAAAAAAATATTTTATAATATATTATAATTAAAAATTAAATTATAAATATTTATATGAACATCTCATCATTTTACCGTAGTCCGGAAGCATCAATTTATAAATCTTGCGTCTATTCACTTTTATTTTTCATGATTAAAAGCTCGTGTCAATTTTTTTATGGTTTTTATATTGATTTTACAAAGCGACTTTTGTGGGGTAAAGGCTTCCTAATTTAAAATTATATGCTTTTTCATATTTAACTATTGAAAATATATTTTTTAATAAAAAAATGAATCACGTTTTTCATGTTTACACTGTTTATGGTTAATTTGAATTCTACTATTCACTTGTTCAGTACTCTTAAAGCAATAATTCAAGATATCTATTATTATTTTTTCATCCATCATCAAATAAATTAAAAAATATTAATAAAAAAATATTCAAATAATTAATATTTTTAAATCTATTTTTTTTTATAATACGTCACAATTGAGAATCAAATCTTAAATTCCTTAATTATCTATTGAAATATCTAATCATTATATTATTATTTCAAATAACGACTTACGTGATTCAACTAGCTTATGAATGAGGGTCATGATTAATATTTTGACTAGCTATATCAATATGATCGCCTTGATCAAATTAGTTAGATTGACCTGTAAAAAAAAAGAAATTAATTTAAGAATCTCAATAAACAATTTAATTTAGAAAAAAGATTAAACTTATTTAAGCTTCAAATTATTTTAATAGGATGAAATTATATTTTGATATATGACCTTTTGCTTTTCCCCCCTAACATTAGAATAGTTACACATACAAATCTAGTACCAATAATTGGAATTATTTTTGATGGAGAGAATAAACGTCTAATCTCACATCTCATAATTTATCCTTTTTCAACACTTCTTAAATGATAATGATAAATTTTGGATCATGCTATATATATATATATATTATTATTATTTTCAAAAATAATAAATAAGCTCGGGTTAAGTGATGACAAAGATTAAAAATATCCATATTAATTTAAATATTAATTTATATGATATATTCAAAAAGTATAGGATCTACACGTCAATTGTCACATGTTTATTATATTAATATATTTTTTATTAATATATATTTATATTCATTTGAATATTATTTATGAGTTTTACCATTTACTCATTATTTATACCCAAATCGATGCTCGTATGTACCTGAATGAATTTGTTTTGAATTTTACTCACTAGTTTCGTTCAAAAAAATTAAACGTCGACGTATGTGAATTTTATAATACTAATTATAACACCACATATTAATCTCAATATGTGTGCTAATGGAGTGCCATATGTTATAGTTGAATACTTTTTTTTAATAGTTTTTTTTTAAAATTAATAGTAATTTCAGAAGTGTTTTTTTTTAAAACAGCCCATTTATTTATTTAAAAAAATGAGATTTGATGTGATATATTAATATTCAAATTAATATGTATGTCTAAATACTATTTACAAATAAATTGGATGTCTCAAAAATACCATGCAGCAGTAGGATATTTAAATTATTATTTAAATATTTATAATTTAATTTTTAATTATGATATATTTATAATTTTTTTTAAATGAGATGTATAATTAAAGAATATTAAATTTCTGAATTATTCGTATAAATATTTTTTAATTTATTTTAATGATTAATAAAAATTTTGTTATAAAATTAAATTAGTCATAGTAAGATTAATTAGGTATATTAGTTTTTTATTATTTATTTACAAATAAACTGCTTCGAGGGAGTGGCCAACCATGAATTTCAGGCACGTGGCAGTCAGCTAACCGTCTCTTTCTATGTAGTTGCACATGTTGATTATTTTATTATTAAGATTTATTAAAGAATATTATTGTTATTTTTGAGACATTAAACCGAACAATCGGTTCAGGAAATGAAATATTGGACCATGCGTCCAATCAGATTGTGATCCGATCCGACCCAATCCGATCCGACTTAAAAATTGACTCCGGTTTGTTGGGAGTATTTTTGAAAATAATAAATATTTGGTGGGTTGCATGAAACTACCCTCACAAATCTCAAGAAGAACAAAAAAAAGGACGATCTCCTCCTCTCGTCTACTTCGTCACTGCAGCTACTGACACTGATCTGCTTGAGAAATACGTTTTTGTTGGGATCTATCATTGTGTCTCAAAAGTTTTTCGTAGATCCGCATATCGAGGTGTTTTGTTTAATATTATTTTAGCTGGTATTATATCTGGTTTTTAGTTACAGTAAATTAAGAAGTGCGATTCAGTATTTTTTGAGGTCGTAATTAAGGTGTATAACGGTATCTTTCATTGATTATTTCAGCATTAATGGAGGGCTGATCTATGATCTTAGTCTTTGAGAAATTAGGTCAATGTTGAGCTTGATTTGGACCATGATAATACTGATTTAGATCGTTAGGACATATAAAATAGAAAGAAATATTTTATTTTATTTAAGAATAAAGATATTGTTGAATGCAAAGAAAAAAAGAGAGAAAAAAATCAATTTTGGTGAGAGGTCAAACTGAAAAAAAGTATGAATATTCTCCCCTTTTCAGAGACCGATTGAAAACAAATGACTTAGTGTCAAATGACTTGGTGTCAGAGACCGACTTAAAATTCATATCATTATTGAATACTATTAAATATCACCTTTGTTCCTTTACGCTAGTTAAAGGAACACCAAGATCAACACATTTTGTCGCAACCCTACAAAGATTCTCATAGTGTCATGGTTGTCTCGTAAACTTGGTTTCGGTTTCGATATCAGATCGTATCAATCTCAAGCTATAAAGAAAATGGGGAAAAGGAGAGTTATTGTTTCCTCTAATAACCTACACAGAAGAAGAAGAAGAAGAAGAAGAAGAAGAAGAAGAAGAAGAAGAAGAAGAAGAAGAAGAAGAAGAAGAAGAAGAAGTATGAGTAATCAAACAAGCTAAGTGTTTGGGCAAGGAGGAATTATTAATACGTTTGAGGATAAAATTACTGCACATGGCTACATGAACAAATCACCACCAAAAGACACTGCAGAATCAGCATGCACCTCACCAAATTCCGGCATCTTGTTCGAAGAATTTGAAGTCGAATATGCTTCTCGGCCATAGCCCGTCGGTCTCAATGCTCGGCGGTTGCTGGAAAACATCCCGATCTTGTGAGAAAGAAGCATCCAGTAACTTGTCTTCGCCGATCATTACTTCTTCTATGCACTCCATTCCACTGCCATGTTCCTTTATTAATGGAGTGGACTCACTCCTGCACTCGATGATCATGCTCGTGCCCGACTTGAGTTCGAGCTTCTTCTTCAGCACCGTATTCCAGTAGTTCTTGATTTCATTATCTGTTCGACCGGGCAGTCGTCCGGCTATCAGAGACCACCTGCACAAGTTTTAAACTTGAATGACTAGCGAGAAGTACACTCCATAAACACAAGCATACATACAAACAAACAAACACACATATGCTCTTCAAAACCACCTGTTTCCCAAGAGGTTATGGAGCCTGACGATGAGGTCCTCTTCGTCTTTCGATATCTTCCCCCTCTTGATGTCAGGCCGCAAGTAGTTCAGCCATCGAAGCCGGCAGCTTCTCGAGCACCGATTCAAGCCTAAAGCAAAACTCCAAAACCAATCAGAGACACAGAATTAATGCAATCGTATATAACTAAATTAATGAAGATTATGTTGAGAGATGAAATGACCTGAAGCTTTAGTAACTTTCCCCCACTTGCCTACGCCATGAGCTGCCACATAGTCTAGAAGGATCTTGTCTTCAGCAGCAGTCCAGGATCCTCTCTTGAACCCTAGTTTACTAGGAGGCGAGGTTTTCTTGTTGCCCATGTTTACTTGAAAGGAGAGGTGTGCATGGAAATTATGCTCCGGCGATGGATCCATCGAGCAAGCCCTTTATTTATTTATATATATATATATATATATATATAGAGAGAGAGAGAGAGAGAGAGAGAGAAAAGCAGCAGCTAGCGAGGGAGATGAGCAGTGAGAGGATCGGAGAGAGGCCTGCGGTGGTGGCGTGGGGCTGCAGGGTGCTGACGTTCGAGGACAGCGCCTTGGAAAAATCATCGTCTCGATGAACGTTACCAAGAGAAAGAGCTCATGGAGATGGACCTCGTCCTCGTCTGATCGTCATCCTCCGTCCTCGATCTCGTATGATTGCATATCCGTTAGATCTAACTCTGTTCTAAATGCGGTTGATCAAAATATCCGTTAAATCGAAATAATTAAATAACGACAAAATTAATTTTTTACGAAAATTTAATTTGGTTAAATATTTAATCTTTCATGTTAACGCTTGGGACAACTTTGAACCCGTCTTTTGATCCGGTCAATTTGTCCTGATCCGTCTATGATTCATTCTTCCAACTCATAAATTGATTGGTTCATCTGAGATGGTTGATCCAATCTATTCAGTTGACTGGATTTGGCCATAAATAGCCTTAAATAGATCAAACGATTTGTTCATTCTCTTAGATTGATTGACTTCGCCAATCCAATTAATGCATTTTGAAGAGTCATATCATCACCATTAGCTTGATTGACCAATTTGATTCACTTATGCTTTGTTGGTCAAATTAACTCTATATTGACCCATCAAAAAAGAAATTAATTTATGGAGTTGTTTTTATGGGGAAATCTCACATCTCATTTAATATTTATATGACGCCAATCATTTAACTCAGAGCTTTAATTTATTTATCTTTATCATTTTTTTATAATTTAAATATTAAAATTTTCGAATCAATTAATTCTAAAACATGATTTATTCAACTTTATAAAAAAAATTTATTGATGATCAAAATAAATTAAAAAGTACTAATAAAGACCTATCTAAAAAAGATTTTTTTATATATAGTAAGTTGCAATTGAAATTTAAATCTTAAAATTTTTAATTATTTATTAAAAAATTTAATTATTAGATTATTGTGAGAGTTTTTATCACTTTTTAAATTATAAATTTTGAATCATACCGCGAGTCTATTGTAATTTGTAAATTGAGTCGGAAGATGGAAGAGGATGATAAGTCAGACAGGAGATCGAGTCTAAAATAGACATAAATCTATAATATATATATATATATATATTTTTAAAAATAATAAATGAGTCAGCGATACCCGCCAACTGAGGTTTAGAAAAATGGATTGATTTTTACATCAGGGTTTAGTACTTTTACAATTAAAGTACAATTTTTAATAGTAATATCAAAAGTGTTTTTTTGTAAAGTCCATTTATTAATTAAAAAAATAGATTTGAGCAGTATTTATAGATCTTGTTTTTATTCACATTTGTTTTTTATGACATAAAATATTGTGTCAATTATTGATTGACAAGTAGGATGATCATTTTTCCCGATAAAAAAAATTGATATTTGACCTAAATAAGAAGGATATGAAGAATTTTTTTAGTTTCGATTATGATAATTAAGTATTTAGATATAAATATTTTCTAATTCAAATATAAAAGCAGATGTGATGAAATCTTATCTATATCTTATTTGATATTTGATATATATATATATATATATATATATCTCATTTTTTTATTGAGAATGAAAAAAATTTAGTTGGTTTTTCGTCTCGAAAAAAAAAAATCTTAATTTATTTTTTTATTCGATCACCAACACGTATTTCATCTTCTATTCCATGAGAAATTTTTACCTAATCAAAGGAGCGTGAGATGAGAAAAGTAGACGAATATATTGAAATAATTTATTATTTTTTTAAACAAAAAGAGAATTATAAATAGTAATAAGATGATAGAAAGAACATGAATATATGATATTTCGACGGATATAAATATAAAAATGAAAGTTAAATATCTAAGGGATATTGAGATAGATATAAGAATCAATATAATAATTGAGAATAAACATGAAGAGTATAAAATCTGAACTCAAATTTGATTTATTGTCATCCTATTATTAAGTACGGTTTATGGGTTTAATATTGATTTTGATTTTAATATTTTTGTACTAAAAGGGTGCTGTAAGGGCTTCCTAATTTTTGTTGATAATTCTTAATGTACGTAAAGGCTTTCATATTTTACTATTGAAAATATTTTTTTTTAAAACAAATAAATCAACTTTTTCATGTTTATATTATTTATGAATTAATATTATTTTTATAATTAGTATTCAATTCTTACAATTCAATTAATTTATTTTCAATCCGACTGTATAAATTTTTTTTATTTATTATCAGGATAAATCAAAAAACATAGATGAGTCATAGTAGATGCCCCAACGTCACAAGTTTTTCAAATTCCCCAGGCATAATACGCCCTAGGCGAAATTTGAACTGTGGTTATCTAAGGAGCTTGTCCCACCTCTTACCATCGCACCATAGCCCCAGTGCGATGGTAAGTGCTGAGATGGTCTCCTTCGATTTGAATCTCACCTATGGTACATTTCATTTGAGGAGTTTGAATTACTTGTAATGTTGTGTTGTCCACCAGGACCTGCACTTTTTGATTTAATCTTAGTGATCGGTGAAAAACTTTCGTAAGACTGGACTAATCACTTTTAAAATTAGTTAGATTGTAAGAGCTTGATGTCGGAGGGTCTGAAGATTTTATCTTTTTTTTGTTAAAACTTTTTTAAAGTAGAGGGATTCAAAGATTTTATCTTTTTTAGAGTTATTTTGTCTCTTTTGTATTTTTAGATTTTGAATCCGTTTAGGATTTTAAAAATGTTAGTATCTTTTTATTAAGATTTTTTTTTATTTTAGATTTTGGATCTATATAAGCGCTTGTTTAATTGATATTTAAGAAGAAAAAATTGGATTAATAATAGTTTTTTGACAATTCTGTTTATTTCTTTATTTTCTAGTTTTTTTTTTGAATATATTTTAGAATATTATTTCCGGCGTTCATGTTTGAACCAACAAAATCAATACTATATGTAGGATAATCGTTATATCATCCGGACATCAGTTGGTATAAGAGCTCTTTGAAAAAAATGATGAACCAAGTAACACCAAACCTGAGACTGGTATCAGAGCTCTTTGGATCTCATGGATGGTTGTCGTGGTAGTGGTCGTGACAGGCAGGTTCTGACAGAGGAAGCCTCGCACGATGATCGTAGCACCCAAAACGAGATACTTGAAGATCTACATAGACAAATCGCAAAGTTATCCCAGCGTCTAGTGACGTAAGATCATAAAGGTCATAAGTTCTCTTATCGTAATTTACTTTCCATTTTTTAAAACTCTTATCACAATCGCAAAAGCCATGGTCGAAAGGAGCGGTATGGAGATATCGGATTTCCAGTTGATCTTCTCAAATTTTCTGGTACGCTACGGACTGAGAATTTATTGATTGACTTAATGAAACGGAGATAATTTTTTTTAATGAGGAAGTACTCGATTGTATGAAAGTGAAATTTGTTGCCGTCAAACTCAGAGGTCAAACATCAACGTCGTGGGAGTAGTTATGATGCTCACGATTAAAATAGGGCAAAGCCAAGATCACTGATTTGGAGAAGCTGAAAAAGAAGATGAAAAGTCATTTTCCCCCCTTTGGTTATACTCAAATTTTGTTTCAAGGACGATTAGGTTTCATCATGATTTATGATAACTTCGACGCCCAAGATGACATGGATGTATTCGATGACGAGGGAGAAGAAATTGACGAGGATGACGAAGACAAGGACGACTTGGAGAAGGATGATGTTCATCAAACATCTCATCCTGACACAAATCACAACAAATATGAGATGGATGATAACGAATTCGACGAGGATGTCTTGAAAAAAGAGAATGATGATAATGAAGAATCTAGATTTGAAAGTGATGAGTTTATTGAATCTGTTGTTGATACTTTTATGCAGGATGTAAATCTTAGCGAGGTACAAATTATAATGAATGACTCTCAACTGTGAGCACTTGATGATAACTTTGGTGTCCCCACGGGGTCTAAGGTTCGAATCTCAGCTACGGCGCATTGTAGGGAATTTTTCCTCCAATGAGAAGCGGGCCTTAGAATACTGATCCTTTGGATGGGCCTCCATTAGCGCTTCCCGAT
>JBBUKS010000044.1:9830369-9852437 GCA_038050645.1 Hedychium gardnerianum
ACACTGAATCTCGGAATCAATAACCCGCGTCAGATTACCATCTCCCGATACCTTGGAGGAAGCGAATCGATAGCAGAAAAGAGAGGAGGGCGGTTTAGGATCCTGCAGAATTCCCCCGCGGGAAGAGGCAGCAGAGAACGAGGAGGTCAGTAGGAAACGACGGAAGGGGATGGACGGGGCAGAGGGGAGGCAGCGGCGGAGGGATCGGCGGAGGAGCGAAGCGAAAATGGAGGACGCCATAGCTGCTGCTTTGCCTAGGGTTTTTCGTGGTAGGACTCAGTGGGTTTATCGTATATATATAGGGAGACAGGAGAGTCTTTGAGTGATTGGATGGGGGTGAAATAGTCTTTTTCCATTTTATGCAACAATTTGGTGTATAAACTTTGATTGAAATTATTTAAATTCGATTGTGAAATTCGTACACCCCTCGACAAGGATACATAATTTTTTTAATAAATAATTTTAAAAAATTAAAATTTTAATTTTAATTATGATATATTATAAAAAAAAATCTAATAAAAAATATTTCTTTAATAAAAAATATATTTAAAAATATTAATCATTTAAATAAATTTTTATTAGTATTTTTTAATTCATCCTGATGATTAGTGTGAAATTTTTATAAGATCGAATCGATCATTTTAAATTAAATATTATCTAATCTAATTAATTATTTGAGAATAAATTAAAAAATTAAAATGAGATAGAAAGTAACGTAGGAAGGTAAAATTTATAATTTTTGTCGGATTTGATTATTTCTTAAATTTGATAAATCTTTTGCATTTTATTAATAAACTTTAACGAGTTGAGTTGAATTTTTATATATTTAAATTGATTCATTTAATTTAATGAATTATTTAAATTTATTTATTTAATTAATTTTATGTTTATTAAATGATTAGAAATCAGTTTTTATCCGGTCCAACATTAATAAATTATTTGGATGATGGTTTAAAAGAATAAAAATATAATATTTTAGTGACTAAATGTAATTTAAAATAAAATATTTTAAAACTATTAAATTGAAAAATAAACCTTTTATAATTAGTAAAGCCGAGGGAAAAGTTTTCAGAAACTTTGAGGGGCAAAATGATATAAAAAACAATATTTTCCTTTTCTTCCCGATCCTCCCGTTTACCCAAATCACCAATGTCGTCACTTTTTCGTCAGATCGCGGAACCCTCGACCCAAATAGTTCCCCCATCGCCTCCGTCTCGCAATCCCTATAATTCCATCCTTTTCCTCTTCGCAGATCGCTGTTCTTGATCTCCCCGTCGGCGCCGATTTCGGATTGCCATCGAGCTGAATCAGAGTTTCTCGGCGTAGGGAAGTGCATAGGCCGGATCCGAATGGCAGCCTGGTGTGCACGGGGTCGTTGTAGTGTTTGATTCGGTGCGCATCTCCTTTGGTGCTCGCAGGTACAGACATGTAGTCTTTTTACTTCGTTTTTGCTCAATCCGTGCTGCTCTTTATGAAATTTCCATCCTTTTGCTTTGATTCTCAGAATATATAAGTGTCATTGCTTTTTTTCATGTTTGGGGCTTTTGAGAGATTTAGCATGTGTTGCCAATACAACCATCGATCCAGCCGGTGTTTTTTTAACCTGAAATGCGTCGTTTTTGGTACGATACAGACATTCAGGCATTGCTATTTGGGTATTCTACTTCAGCTGGCTTTCTATTGGTGCTTAAACGATCATATAGAACTTTAACGTTCAGGCAGGAGAGTATTTTTCTTGTCGAGTTTTTTCTCCTCCAAAATATATTGAGATTTTTATTCAAATAAATGGATTTTTGTTCCCTTTTTCTAATATCGGAGATGAACTTCGGACATAACTTAATTTGTCTTTGGAGATTAGGCATTACTTTTATTATCATATTGCTGCATCTTAAGTCTCTAGTTATTGCCTGAGGGTTCGGATTCGACTTAGTAACTACTAATTTAAAATTTGCATACACTTCTTCAGATCCAACAGTTACAATTTTTTTGAAAAGCTTTTGTCATCTATAGGTCTACTAGGCTTAGGTTATTGAAATATTCTGAGAGTTTTGTGTCATGTTAAAGTTGGTTGCTAATCTTTATACTAGACAGATATCATATGTCCAAGATAATTTGTTGCAGATACCTATGTAGTTAGCAATTAATTTTTTAAGGAATAAGTAATGATGTTTTTGGTATATCTACAAGAATTTCTCACTGTTTAAATGTTACATAAGTTAGTATGTCACTTAAAAAAATATTTCAGTATGGACGAATGTTTTTTACTTTGTTGGACCTATGATTTTATACAAACTTCGTGGTACAAAAGCTTTGTGGTACAAAAGTAATGAAAACTTTTATGTCACTCAGAAAATGTTGCAGTGTGAGTATGCAATGTTTACTTTGTTTGACCAATATGATTTTATACGAATTTCGTGGTGCAAAAGTAATGTTTTTTTTTTGTATGTGTGATCATCTTAGAGCTTGTCTTTGTTATTGAAATTTTCCATATTGCCTGATAATGAAGATTGACCTCGTTATTTAATCTTTTTGTCAATTTTAGGATGGAACTGTAGTTGGTAATTATTGGTTTATTACTTTGGTTTCTTATTCTAGACATAATTACTTGTGCTCTACTGCTTTTTAACTAGAACTTGAATTGTGGAAATGGTTGGTAGGTTTACCACTATATTTGAATGGCGATGGTGATTCTTTACTATATAGTCACCTTCCGTCACATGTCTCATCTTTCAGTTCTTTTTGTCTATTCGTATGTTTCATCATAATTTTAATAAATCCTTTCTGTGCAGGATAGATGAAAAATTCAAATAGGCGTGGCCTTCTTCAAGATGGCAATTGACAACCTTTCATTGGAATTCTCCCTTTAATTAAGTTATATGTTAATTTGCTCATGGCTGCCCCAAGTGAGCAATTTTTGTCTCATTCATCAAGGACTTGAGTCCTGTGGATTTCACTGATTCATACATCTTGGGTTGCATTTTCACGGTGGGTGTCGAGTTGCCAAAGGGTTATCTTCATTTGTATGCAGAAGGATTTATGACATTACCAACATGTGTTTGTGGCGGTTAATTTATCAAGAAAATATCAATGTGAGTTTGCACGATCTCTGTTGTTTCTGTTCTATTTGGCAATAATTGTTTTTCCCTTTTTGACATTTTAACTAGATTAACTGGTAATTATTGCCTCCTCTTAGGAACGTAACAGAGGAAGTAGATCAGCTTTTGGACAAAACTCATTTGGAAATGCATGCAGTTATACAGTCAGGTGGTGTTTCACCCAAGCCAATTGATGGTCCCACAAACAGTCAACAGCTACAATCTGTTTCTGACAGTCTAAATAATGCTGGATCATCTCTGCAATCTCAGTCTAAGGCGAAGAGGAGGGACAAGATTGATCAGGGTACATACATCATCAAGAGAGAGTGTCCCTCTAAGCAAGATGGCAATTCTTATAACTTTAAAGCTGGGAGTATGGTAAAGATGGAAATAGTAAAAATTACAGATAAAGGTGGACTTGGAAGCACTGAGGGGGTTGAGAAATTGGTGAATCTCATGCATCTTGATAAAACAGAGAAGACAATGGATGTCACTGTCCGTGCACTAGTTGCTGATGTCATTACAGCTACTCAGCGGCATGATTGTCTTATTAGGTTTGTTCAACTTAGGGGTCTACTGATCTTGGATGAATGGCTTCAGGAAGTTCACAAATCTAAGACTAATGATGGTAATAGTCCCAAGGAAAGTGATAAAAGTGTTGAGGAACTACTCTTGGCTCTTCTTCGTGCGCTTGCGAAATTGCCAGTGAACCTTAGTGCTCTTCAGATTTGTAATATTGGTAAATCAGTGAATAATTTGCGAAGCCATAAAAACCTTGAGATACAGAAAAAAGCTAGGGGTCTTATTGACACCTGGAAGAAACGGGTTGATGCAGAAATGACCAAGATCAATGATGCAAAATTTGCCACATCAAACCAAACTGTTTGTCAAGTTAAACCAGGTTCTTCTGAGGTTTCTCATGCAGGAAATAAGTGCACTGTAGCACCAGAAGTGGCTACAGACATGCCGCCAGTGGCTGTAAACGAGAATAGTAGTTCTATTCAATCCGAGAACAATAGCCAGACTTGTTCTATCGATCACAGAGATACATTAGGGAGTTCTCGGATGGAAGATTCAAGGAGTTCAAATGTTGGCTCATTAAATGCTGCTAAGGCTGCTTGTAGTTCAACACATCATCGAAGATCTGGCAATGTGGTTGCAGGAACACTCATTCCTGGGGTGCAGAAGGAAACTCATCTAGTAAAGTCTGGCTGTCTCAACAGGGCTAAAACACTGGAAAAATCATCACAATCAAGTGTTAGATGTGAAAAGTCAATTGATATGCTCATTCCAGATCATGGGAATAATAACCACAGGCTCAACGTCAAGCTTTCTAACTCTGTTCAAAGCCCTGCAAGAAATACAAATGGAGGTTCTACTGAGGATCCCACAGGTACAAGCGGCAGAGCATCATCTCCCAGCTTATCTGACAACTATGAGCACAATCATCGTAAAGTGAAACTAAGGAGCGATCCTCATCAGTCTAATATCTCCACAGATAGCAATAAAGAGTTGCAGAAGAACAATGATGTCAATGAACTTCCATTTGAAGCTGGATGTCTTAGATCACTTGGTGGTGATGAACAAATCAGGGGTTCTAAAGAGAAAGATATAGAGTCCGTAAGAGATACAAGTTCACCATCGGGTAATGACAAGATGATTTCCGTATCTGAACCCAGGACAAAAAGTTCTTTTAGTTCTATGAATGCCTTGGTTGAAAGTTGCATCAAATATTCTGAAGCAAGTACACCTAAGGTCACCGAAGATGATATTGGGATGAATTTACTTGCCAGTGTAGCAGCTGGAGAAATCTCCAAGTCTAACTTAAATTATCATAATGTTGTCTCACCTGAAGCCTCACCAGCTTTAGGGGACATATCAATAGAGAACAAGCTGAGATTATCAAGTGATGAAGACATTGCTCATGGTCCCAAGTCAAGGTTAGGTGATGGTGATGCAATGCAGAGGCACGTTCACTCTGATCAAGCTGTTGACATGAGCTTCAATAAGCAAGATAGCTGTGTTGATATCATTTTAAATAAAGATGTTTCATGTAACAATGAGACTGTTCTTCCTGGAAATAATGAAACTACTCTTTCCACACAAGATAGTAAATTGACAAACAGGCAGGATGAACAATTTTATGTTTCCATACGGTCACATAAATCTGAAGACTTGTGCAATAATTCGGAGAAGAAACTGGAGGGTGAAAAAGATGGAACTGTCACTGAGTACATTCCATCTGATGTGTTGAAACAGGATATTGGTGAAATCTCTCAGCTTGAGGAAAAATTGATAGAAGATAGAGAAGTGCTAGACCATCACACAGATTTCAAGCTTACAGAAAGAAGCTTATCAGCAGACAAAGGCAAGCCTGATGATTGCACTCGTCAAACCATTAATAACAATACATGTTCCTCTGAAGTTCCTCGCAAAGATGGATGTCAACTTGAAAATGCTGCTTCAGGTTGTGAAGAATCAGAAAAGCTAGTCGTTGGTGAATGTCAATCACATACTGCAGCTAAAGAGATGGTTGAGATTTGTGCTTCATATGACCTGAAGCAACCTTTGCAAGGGTGTAAAGTGGTTATTTCATCTGACACTCCTGATGTTCTGTTTCCTGAAAATCACGATAAGTCCAGAACTTGTATGGCCGATAACATGGAATGCAGTGACATGGAGTTGAATGGTAACGATGAGAATAACAAACCCATCTCCAACTGCACTGTTGGAGCCATCAATGATAATAAGACGGAAGAATCTCATGAGAATTCAATGGGATTAGCCAAACAGGTAGAGCCATCGAGTTGTATGTCCCAAGAAACTGAGCATCTATCAAAACCTGCAGATTCTCTGTTATCTGAGGCTATAGAAGGTGCTAAAGATTATGTCTCATCACCTACAAAAACCTCATGTGTTGTTACGTCTGCATCAGACTCTGCTAGTAAACTTGACTTTGATCTGAATGAAGGCATCATTGCTGATGATGGATACCAAGGTGAGACTGCTGTTTCAGTTGCAACAGTTACTTCCTCTACAGTTCATTTGCCCATACTGTCTCCTTTTACAAATCCTATGTCAAATTGCTTACCTGCTCAAATAACAGTTGCTGCACCTGCAAAAGGACCCTTTATACCACCTGAAAACTTGCTCAAGAACAAGGGTGAAACTGGATGGAAAGGCTCAGCTGCTACAAGTGCTTTCCGGAGAGCAGAATCGCGAAAAGCTATGGAGATGACACTCAATAGTTCAGAGTCATCACCATCTCAGTCTGCTGGGAAGCCGAGCCATACACTACTTGATATTGATCTGAATGAACCTGATGAGAGAATTCTTGAAGACGTTGTCTGCAACTCTTTCGAGTCCAGAGGCAGTCAACTGGGGACAGCAAGCAATCTTGATGCAACTCCACATAATTTTGAAAGATTTGAGTTTGATTTAAATAGAGTTGACGAGGATACAGAAAATAGCCACGCCTTAGTTAGCACCTCCAGTATTCAGGATGTTCCACTTTTGGCTAATGGACCTGCATTGACAGAATTGCAGCACACAAAAGCTAATGTGTTAAGGAACTTTGATTTGAACAATGGACCTGGAGTTGATGAAGTTACTGCTGAATCTCTAACTAGGAGCCAGAACTTGAAAAGTGCAAGTGGTTTGCCTTTTCTTTTTCCTGTTAGTAACATCAGAATGAACACGAATGAATTAAGTGCATCATCTTGGTTCCCCACTGGTAGTCCTTATCCTGCTGTCGCCATACCGTCTTTCCTGTCCAGCAGAGAGCAGCCATTCCCACTTGTGGCAGCTTCAGGAGCCCAGAGAACCTTTGAGCCAAATACACCTAGCGGCCTGTTTGGGGGGGACCTTTACAGGGGTCCGGTGATTTCATCAGCTCTTCCAATGGGATTTTCTCCCCCATCATTTCCTTATGCTGACTTCACTATTGGACCTAATTTTCCAATTCCAGCAGCTTCCTTTTCGAGTGGTTTAGCAACATTTGCTGATTATTCATCCAGTGCCGGTTCAGGTTTCCCAGCTATGCCTTCACCACTTGGATCTGCTGGTATTGTTTTATCCAATTACCAAAGGCCTAATGTAGCAGTACTCGCTGAGGGTAGTAACAGCGGTGGATCTTTCAATCCTCCGAGATGGATCACACCAAACCTTGATTTAAATTCAGGTCCAGGAAATATAGATGTGGAAGGCAAAGATGAGAGGTTGACCTTAGCGTCAAGACATCTTTTAGCTGCAACATCCCAGGGTTTCTCAGACGAACAGTTGAGAATGCATACTGTTCCTGCTTGGGGGTTGAAGCGGAAAGAACCTGAAGGAGGACGGGAAGCTGACAGATCTGCCCACAAGCAACTCTCCTGGCGGTAATTAGAAACTGAACAAGCAAGTTATACGTAGCAGCTGAAAGCGTAAGTTATTGTTAGTTGTTTTATTATATGCGATGTTTGCAATGCTCAAGACCCTATTTCTGATTTAGCTCCATGTTCCTGGTTAATTCAGATCCAAAAGCTTTTTGTATCGGCTTTCACTCTGTTATACACAAGCCCAATCACACCATTTTCTCAGGAGTGAAGTGGACTTCTTGAGGAAATGAATTTTGACTGCCATGGTGGAGGGAGTTACTTCCTCGTCCGGGATGTTTCTTCTTTACCAACCGTTCCACCGGAGCTGCTATGACAAGTACGGGACACACCTGTGCTCGATGCTTCCTGCAATCTTAATCTGTTTGTGAATTCCCTGCATGCCACATAAATTGCTTGTATCTACTCCATGCTCGTTTTTTTTATCATACATTACCTTACCGAGTTTTGTCACGTGAGTTTGCAACAGCTTCATCGACTAATGTTGCAAATCGATCGCATGTTTCTCTTCCAACCTAATGCAATTCCTTGCATGGGTTTGAATGCATGGGTTTATATGAATCATAATGCTATCAGGTTATCCAGGTTCAAATTTCTTATTATGTTATGCTTTTATTTATGATGCAATTCATGCAATGATAGTTTCAAATGAACTCCTTTTCTTGGAAGTCATGGTTCCGAGTGTGGGATGATTTCCCCCCCCCTTTTTTTATTTGAAATATATATTTGTCAATTTGTCAATATAAGATTCATTTTGATTATTTTTTTTTAAGTATGTTTAACCTTTCAAGAACTTGTATGATAATCAATTTTTTTTATATAAAAATAATAATTGTGCATATTGGTCACTCCTTTAGCAAGTTCACTAAAGTCCTTGTATGTATTAATATTATCTTCACCGGATGGACTGATGATTAATACATGGAGTATTGTTATCATGAGATTTGAGAGATAAATTTTGATTAATAATCAAGTTCCTGTCCTTTTTCATACATTGATCATTGTTTGGATTAGTTAGACTAGTTCTTGTAATTTATTTTTTCTATATTGATTCTGAGACGGACTGACGGAGGTGTTGGGGATGAACGTTTCATTTTTATACCATCTTGTATGCATTAATATTGCTGGGCGAAATCTATCGTGATTTATCCTTTCAAAAAATGTAACATCATTTTGGAGGAAATTTCACCTTTGGTCACATACTAAAGTCACTAAAGTGCCCTCGGGCACAGCGTAGCAATAAGAGATAAAATGAATTAGTCACTAAAGTGCCCTCGGCGCATAAGAGATAAAGTAAATTACTCCAGCATTCATGATTTGATTCTCATGTAGAACATCTTACAACCGCAATACTCGAACTATTGGGACATTCATGTCAGGAGTTATTTATAATTTGGATTTATTTGATGAGTGAATTAGGAGAAGGTTGTTTACATCCAGGACTAATTAGTAGATTAATTGGATGAAAGCTTAGATATTTAGATTAACAAAAACAAAAAAAAACTAAAGTCACTAAACTGCACATTTTGTATGTAAAACTTTTCTATTCTTTTTTTCCCCCTTAAAAACTCACTAATTTAAAGTTTTAAAAACATGTTAGAAGAAATAAAACGAAAATATTTTATATTTTTATAGTTATTTTCTTGGAATTAAAATTTCTTAATTAAATTTCAGCCTAAGAAATTTTTGTCAACTTAACAACGGAAAGGACGAAGAAATTTTATTTAAAATATAATATTAACTTAAATATTTATATAAATAGATTAATATGAATTCGTTAGTTGTTAAAAATAATTCGTTTTTAAAAAAAATGATAAATTTTTTTTTTAGAAAGCTTAGTTGATTTCATATTAATAATTTATGACGTCATTAATTATGATTATTGATAACAGAAGTTAGTTCTAATAGGATTGACTATTTTTAAGATATTAATTTTGTTAATGTTACATTTCTTATAACATTTACTTATTAAAATACCTCACATTATTGAAAAGAAAATAATTTAGATGATAACTTAAAATGGTATTTAAAGAAAATATCAATGAATGAGCAAACAATATGTAAACTACGTTTTTTTATAAATCTCAGCTACGACTAGGAAATTTTCCCTTCAATAAAAAACAGGCATTAGAATATTAATCATTTGGATGAGCCTCCATTAGTACTTCCCAATTTACCCTGGTGGCCGGTGGGAAACTTCCGTGGGGCCGGGCCGGTCACCCCAGGTCCGACGTTATCCGATCTGGTTAATCATTTTTTGCCCCCGGGGCAATGGTGCGATGGTTAGGTCCTCCCATGGTTAATCAAGGGGTCTAAGGTTCGAATCTCAACTATGACGCATTGCAAGGAATTTTTCCTCCAATGAGAAGCGAGTCTTGGAATATTGGTCATTTGGATGGGCTTCCATTAGCGCTTCTCGATTTACCCTGGTGATCGATGGAAAACTTCTATGGGGCTGAGTCGATCACCCAGATCCGACGTTACTTGATGTGATTAATCATTTTTTTTTACTTATTATAAAAAATAATTCGGTATACGAAATTATTTTGTTCATTACAAATTTTTCTAGTCACTGGAATTAATTCGAAAAGTGCTCAGGTTGAAGATTGTCGGTAGCCAACTTCCACAATCAATCCATTGCTATAGTGATTCATGAGCTGCAAACATTGATTGCTCCACCGAGTAGGGGTCTTACGATCCGATCTGGATAATCATATTTTGTGTTATTTATCATAATTTTTCTTTCAGTGTGGTAAAAAAGCAAAATGTTTGCCCCGTCAGTTCATCCCAGGATCAACATGGAGGAGATAAATTACGGGGGTTAGTCTAGCCAGTCCGAACAGTGACTAGTACATAAGAGGGGCAGGAACCTGGCTATAGCCAGGATTTGACCCCTAGATCTCATTGTGGCAACACCTGGAACCTAGCTATAGCCAGGATTTAACCCCTAGATCTCATTATGACAACACCTCATGCACTAGCCAACAGCTCATCCTACGTGGACTCGTAATTTTTCTTTGAAACAGAGTATGTACATGTTTCAATCGAAAATTAAACCGTGATGCTCTTAAATATCTACAAAATACCTTACCGTTGCACTATGTCTCAAGAGACAAAGTCAGATCATATTGTGGTATAAGATAACTCATTCACCCAAACGCCCCCTCAACATCAGTCTTACAATGAAATGAAAAAAATATATCACATTGACTGAGTGACTTCTTTGAATAGTAAGAATTTTATTTTTCGAAAAATTATTTTCTTGAATATTCAATCAAGTCTACATTTTTATCCTTCAATGCAAAAGATTATTTGTACCATTCAAACTCATAATCACAAAATCACACGATAGCTATTTTATATTCTATCGTTACACTAAAACTCACCTTCACTCTTTGCTTGCTATCAACATTGATAATTAAACAACAGACCAATTCAAAACAATGTTCTTGAAAATATTGAACACATAGTAAGCCAACGATCTTGACATTCTCTAAATAGACAATTCCACGAAAACAAATATCAATGTAATTATCCAAAACACATCTAGAAAATATTCTCATATCGCATTTGGAGAAGATCGAATGCATTTGATTTCTACCTTTCAATGGGGTTTGATTCCTGGGAAGATCGAATCAAACATGAACTAGTTGCGCGATCCAAAATAATCGTTACGACTCGTAGGATGGCCAGGCCGTGGTGTCTCTCATGCGGCATGCAGCAAGATCCATCGAGTGGGTGGATGAAGAAAGGCATCAGAAGTTTGGATCGACAATGGCTACTGCATGTGGTTCTCTTTCTCATCGGATGCTTTTCGTCGAGGAATCATGCTTCTTGTTGTTTCTTTATTGCTTGCCGCGGAAGATTCACTAGCTCTGGACATGTTCTTATCGCCGAACGGAGGGTTATTGTCGACCGGAAACGACTCCATTGCTCGAGGGAGTCTTAGAGGAGGAACATCTTCCCTTTGCCTTTGGCTTTCACTGTTTTGTGGCAAGGAGGATGGGAGAGGCTGAGTTGGAACTAGCTGAATGGTCGACTTGCGCCATTTCTTGCGACGGGCTTGCGAGGTCGTGTTCTGATTGGCCTGATCGAACAAGATTCGAAATTCTGAACACTAAAATCTAGTGAAAAAATAAATGCAGAAGGATGAAGGAAATGAAGGCGTTTACCACATTTTTTATATCAGATAATGGCATTCTCGGCTTGACTTCATTGTCATCTGGTTTCTTGCTCAGTGCACTCTGCAGCAACCTTGTTCCTTCCGATACCAATTTTCTGTTCTCATCATCTAAATGACCAATTTCCATTGACATTTCATCCATATCGACCATCATTTCCCCACCTTCTCTGTTCGTGCATTTCGAAGGAATGCATCCGCAGTAGCTGCTGCAAAGACTCCCTAGAGCTCGGCACTCGCATCTCTTTGTTTTACAGGATGAGCTTCTTGTGCAAGAACAGCAAGGATGAAGCCCAGAATTTTCATCCTTGGTCACTGCCTCTTCATTTGAAGTCTCTGGCGGTGATTGCTTCCTCGTGTTCTTCTTCCCCGATTCTACCCAATCTGAGTCAGATTCGTAGGCATCATCACCTGATGCCTCGGCTTCAGATTCAAACATGAAAGACATCTCAGAGTCTGATATATCCATGTCATCCAGGTTGTTAACATTTTGATTGAAAGTCTGAGCTTTACGTGAGTTCTGAACAGAATAATAGATTTTTCAAACAATTAAATGATCTTAATGCCAAAAGAAAGCGAAGATAATAAGTCAGAATTCACAATTGACGAAAGGAATACTGGATGATGGAAACTAGACCTCTTTCTATAATAATGGTGAAGCAAATAGGGAAGAACATCAAATTTAGTATGCACGAGTAGATTTCAAATGATTATAGAGTAGAAAAGCAGTGTTGCATAAAATAATAAATACAACGAATGAAATTTTAAGCTATTGCAAATTGCAAAGAAAACAAAGTACCAAGCAACGGATAGTAAAATTACCTTGTGCTTGGCAGGCAAAGAATCTCCATCCTCAGAGACGCAGGCAACGGGTCTAGAGTTTTCATCAGATTTCTTTTTATTTTTCTGTGCAGATAATTTCTGTTTAAAATGTTAACAACAATAGAGATCAGATTCTAAGCACCATTAAGAAGAGAATATGGAACATAAAAAATTGATTTAGAAAATAAAGAACGTGTAAAGCAATTGAGCTAATTGAGGGCACAGAATTATGAGATTATTGATGAAAAAAAACTAGTGTCATGAAAACTCATTCATAATATTCAAGACACCTTTCATGAAATTTTGCAGAAGCAACAAAAATCAAGACAATAAATATCACTTAGAATATTAATGCAACTAGTTCAAAAACACTAAATTGAGGTTATTCTGAACTAAATCAGCATCATCTAATAATAGTTCTATATTATCGAGCAGTAGCAAAGCAACTAACTCACGGGCAGTATATATGAACAAGCAAACAAAAATCAAATAGGAAAAGCACTTAAAAAATTGATTAACCTGAATGTGGTTCTTGGTCACCATCAATTGTTCCTCTAGCTGTCTCTTCGATATATTGAGTTTGACTACCTTGTCCTTGAGTTCAGCTACTTCAGAATCCTTCTCTCTGCAACTCACCTCCTTATCATACAACTGACATCTACAAAATAGTAGGAAACAATTGAAGAATAAAGGAAATGCATTTACAAATAGCTCCAACGTAAATTCTAAAAGGCTCGTCGTCTTAACATTTCTGTCACTGAATGTTTCTCTTAACAAATTGGTATAGTCGAACTTCAATTATTATGGACGATGTGTTTGCATACCTTGATGTTGATGCTAGATTAAACAAATAGTTCATCATATTTTTAGCATCGGCAAGTGATCTGATTTGATTCCATCGTCCTCTGCCACTAAAAGCCCGTTCACGCTCCTCGGCTTCCGATAATTGTGAGGCCATGGCAACCAAAGTTGTAGATGAAGTTTTCAGCATATTATCAAGAGCTAAAATCCTTGAATTTCTAGCGCTTGGTGACATTGTTTGAGGAGTGTCACTAGTTTCTTCCTTAAGCTTTGCTCTCTCGTTAGCCATTGCTGCCCTTCTGAAAATAGCAAAAATACAAGAGTTAAAAATATTTCCCGAGTATCATCTTCCAAGCTTATGCATTCGAGAAGGATATGTTGAATTAGAATCACAACTCAGAAGTCAGAAATGCTTCTTTTTGTTTATTCACTCTGACTTTTTTATAATTGTAGCATGGAAAGAAACAATGGTAGTTAGATTTTTCACCAAAGCTTTTATAAGTATGAACAGCCCATCTACTAAATTGAACCAAAGACAATTCTTTGGTCAAAGAAAGGTCAGGTCTATCCAAAAGTCCGTCAAGCTGGTTAGAAATTTCAAAATCAACATGACAAGAATAGACACTTTTTTTTTCTAACAAAAGTCCTTTATCGAACTTCGTCTCTTTTGTATTTTAGCATGAAATTTGTTTAGTATCATTGATGACACCGAAGCAAAGCAATTAAATAGGTCCAAATTAAATAGTATTGCTCCAGCTTGAAAATTCCTACGAACAATAGTAACCATTACAGTAATTTGGTTACCACTAGAGAACTGAACATGACCGATCAAATCACAGAATACCACCATATTGAACAATATAAAGTCGTTGATCATAGCCCTTCTACTATGTCGATCATAGTCAAAGCATAGCAAGTGTCTAGAGAAAAAAGTTGGTTTCCATAACTATGTTTTTTAATCCAACGATTATCCAAGTACAATGTGACAGATACCTGGTTATACTTTTGGAAATAAGTGGCAAAACAACATAGAGGAGCATCAAATTTGTCAATTATATATTTCTTAACCTGCCTCTAGTTCTAGTTCAGAAATAAAGAGAACTTTTAGTAAAAAAACGAGAGAGATCAATCTTACTCTTGTAGCTGCCTTTCATACTCTGATCTTACTTCATGCACTTGTAGCATGAATTCAAGTTCATCCTCTATAGTTTTTGTCCAAGCCTTTAAGACAGAATCATGAATCAGAGGGTGGATATAATAACAAATAAGAATGATTAAGAGAGTGCGTACTAAAGTGACATAGATCAATTTTGTTTGTTGTTGTGTGTGTGAATTATGGGGTGTGCGCACATGAAAAAGAGAGATTCAATTTACATTTTAGTACCTGTATTCCAGGGCCATTTGCATTTCCCATAGCTGAATACAATAATAACAACATATCTAAGTAACAGAGTGAGAATAATATAATGAGCTCCTGAAAGCTTGAATTTACCAGACACATCACGGGAAGACTTTTTTGCTTCTAACAATTCCTTCAGTTTTTTAGTAGCCAAAGTAGCTTCTTCAGTCTTCCTTTGCAAGACCTTCAAGCGGCCCAAATAAAATTGTACATTTGAATTACAATAAAATTTTGAATTTTCATAAAATAAAGCCTTAATATAAATATATTTACCATTTTTTGCCTTTGATTCAAAGCCAATAGCTTGTGCATTTCATATTCATTCCTTCGGCCTTCCTTCTTAAGCTAATGAAAGTAGATATTGAATTTCATTAGAAGGCGCTGTATTGCACTAATCATGACATCAGAAAGCTAAGAGTACTTTAATATTTGCAATACAACATGACATTACTACATGAAAAATACGTAAAAGGTGTGACAAGTGACCACTTCCAGCAATTAAGTGGAGCAAAATAAATCAAATAGTAAGTACACATGAACATAACCACACAGTACCTGCAGGACCTCCTTTTCACGTGAAACCTTCCAGGACCTAAATTGCTCGGATTCTTGCTTCATTTTATGGTGCAATTGGACCTACTTAGCCATAGCTAATTAGACATGCAATCAACAGATCCTAAACAGCTTTAAACAGCTTATGGTTATCAAATATAAACCTTCTGAGATTTTATCCTTTGAATTTCTTCTTGTAGTTTTTTAGCTGCTTCATCACTCTTCTGCTTCTGTCGTAATAATTGAGTTTGTGCCTCTTGCTTCTTCTTCAAGTCAGATACCTTCAAATACAATTAAATTATGTACAAATTACTTAACCATAAGTGCTAACTAGAATACCCATTTTATTCTTGATAAACCTGAGTTTCCAGCATATTCAGCTTCTGTAGATAATCTGATTTAAGCTTTTGAGCACCATCATCAGAAGTGGACGAGATACTTGAAAGGTTGAAGCGAAGTTCTTCAATCTCTTTCTGCAGTGACAAAAGAAAGCAGAATGACAAGACGAAATGAATCGTACAGGTGTTAAACATAGATTTTACCATAAGTGTTTTCTTCTCCTGCTCCAGCTCTAAAAGTTTCTTTTCGTAATGTTGCTTGAGAAACGTTGTATCAGACCTTGTGTATTGCTTCATTTCCGCCTTTAGCAACAAAAGAAAAAAGCTATTGGTAAAGATTTTGATTATCAACAAGCTTGCAAATCAAAAGCACAATTTTTGGTTAGTGAATGGATGCACATTACAAGTTGCTAATATATTTACATGCACGGTAAACTGCATTTAGAATTTGGATCTAAGATGACAGCCCAGTTTCTAAAAGGTGCAATTTTAGGTATAAATAAAATTTTCACTTGTAAAGCAATCCAAGAAAGATAAAGATTGTAGTTCTAATATTGTCATTCAAAAACGCCAATAATAATCTAATTTATATCCCAGATTTACTGCAATTGATCTTCCTCTATCATCTTTCTTTTCTTCCTTTTTCAAGAAATTTTATATTACTTATGGTCGCAGGACATCAAAAAATTTGTCCATGCTTTTCATGAAAACTTAAACAAGTGCTAGAATCAACAACATATTAGTTACCTCCTTTTGCTCGAGTCGTTTGTCCAACTCCTGAAGCTCCTTATCAAGTTGACCTTGGAGCATGGTGTGGTCCCTCTCCTGTTCTTCTTCTTCCGCTTCACCTGTAACATTTTGTGGTAAATTTTAAATGGAGATTTTAAATATGGCAGAAACATACGAGATAAAAACATATTTTGATACAAAACATTCTTCACTACTATGTTCTTCACTACATCATCATGTTAGTTATTTTCCATGTAGCATATGAACATGGACGAACTAAAATTGTTGGATCCCATAGTATATATATTATTAAGAGCCTAAGACGAGAGCATTCATATACTTACTGGAATCATCAAAAATTCTTGCATCACAACCTGGGCCCGCCTCATCCAAAGCGGGAAAATCTATCATAAGATTTCTGCAAGGACGAGAAAAGCTTTGTGCCCGTATCAACTCTGCTTCCAACTCTTGAATTTTTGAAGCATAACCTTTCAGAAGATCTATTTCCTGCTCAATATTTAACAAATATCAAATACAAGCACATTAACAAGTGTCTTAAAATATAATCACAAAGTTGAACTTACTCCAACCTTATCCTTTTCAGTATCATCAATTTCATCCCAAGATTTTCCATTGCGAGCTGATTCAATCTTCAAAATTAGTTTATCCTTTTCTAGCTGAACAAATAACAGAGTTCTCTTCAGAAAAAAAGAGGGGAAAATACACATTCCATAAGGAGTCAACAAACACCTTAACAGTGATAATATCCTAAAGCAGTGATTAGATGTTCAGAACTTTAACACACTATCTATAGCACATAAGATAAAATGTGTGGCATTTGCAATCATATCATCATAGTTTCTCAGGATTTTCCAAAGAGCGTACAATTAACATAGTAAGCTAGATTAAACATACACTTACCTGAGCATCAAAGGCACATTGTTTTAAGTGGTCACAGGAAACTTGTCGATCCTTCAGCACCTGGCGGAGTTCTGCATTGCTTGCCTCAAGCAATGATATTTTGTGACGAAGAACCTGAAGGTACAATCATCAGCACAGATATAATTTCTATGAAGCATGCAAGACATTTTATACCTGAAGTTCCTCCAAAGATGCACCTCCACCACGACAAAAAATCAATTCAGCTTGTAATTGCTCCAATTGGCTACGCATTTTTTGCATTTCAGCAGCAACTGGATCACGGTTTATCTGCAATTAAAAGATCTAGTAAGATCCATTCATGTGGTGTTCTAACTTGTTAAATTCACTATCCTTCAGAAGTAAAGTACCATTGCTTTGTTCTGGATATTCCTTGCACGATTGGCATATTTAAGAGTATTAATGGTCTCTTCTGCATTGGAGTCGGCAGGGCTAATACAAGCTAGCCACAATCAAACATACATCAATTAGTCAAACAAATTAGATAAGAAAATGCAGTATCAAAAAAGACAATCTAATTGTAATTAATACCTATCATCACTGTTTTGCTATTGCCACCAAGAGAGTCCTGAAAAAGAGCTACATCGTGTTAGGATGCATGTATCTTATGTATGTGAGGATTAGATATCTTATGTCAACTTGAAAGATGGAATGCCCTTGATTTCTAGGCATAAGTGAAGCAGACTCATCAGCATGTTGGGATTTATCTAAAGAGGGAAAGCTTCATACCTGCAAAAGACGAGTTAACTTGCTATCACGATAAGGGACATGTCCACCTTCTTTTCTTTTTTTTTCATCACCAAGTGCACTGATCACGTTGCCAAGAGCTAGCAAACCCCTATTTATATGTATGCCTGTACATTATATGGTACATTAGTCACTGAACACTGTGTTATTAAATTAGATAGCATACTTCACCTTCTTTAAGTCTAAGTCCATCAGCCCCAGTTCGTTTGGCACGTTCAGATCCAGCAAGATCCACTAAGTGAAACTTTCCAAGTAATATGTCATCACCCGCTACTTCATTGTGAGCCATTCCATTACATTCATTACTAACTTTCTTTTGTTCCATGTATATTGTGAAAATGGCATGTGAACGACTACATGAGCAATAGAAGACATCAATTCATCCATGAGCCATGAATCATGTTCATTAATTGCCTAGAGCAACCAATTATTAAGATACAATATGCCAATCAACTTTAAAAGGTCAAATAAAGAGCCTACTAGCTAACTATGCATAATCTAATATAATGTTGTTTTGTTGCAAATTTCTTGCACCAAGTAACAAGACTTTCCAGGATAAAATAGCATGACAATTTTAATGCATTAATCAACATTTATCAGTTCTAAAGGATTATTATACAAATCTTTGAAATTGTAGTTGACTAGATTTATTAAGTAACACCAATTACTTGTTGCTTGGCAACATGTAGATTCATCATCTTTCACTATGGACTACAATGTATGGCTTCAAAAATAAAAAATAAAAAAAAAATCATTTTGACCGAGATATGAATAGGTATCAACAAAAATCTAAATAATGTTACAAGCTAACTAGTATACCTAAATAGATATACTGACTACCTGAAACAATGCTAGACCTTTCTATCTATACGTCAGCACAGGGGACTCCTATCACAAATCTTCAGTAAAATATTAACGGACCATACATAACATTGCATTGGCAATACTTGGATATCAGTTATATGATGAATTCTAACCTTGACTGACTATTCATGTTTGTACTTGCAGTTGCACGAGCAATTGATCCACGAGTTAGATATGATGCCATCTCTTCCTTTGATCTCACTTCTGCTTCAGTAACACCTGCAAGGGCAATCCCACCACTAGCTGTCTCTCTGATTTGGATGGGAGCTCTAGATGTTGGCTTGGCTACAACTGCGCTCTCATTTTTTGTAGTAGCATGAGATTGAGGGTCTAACAAGTCAAAAACTTCCTCCTTAAAAATCTGTCAAGAGACAATTTTAAGTAAGTCCCATCAAACAAATAAAATAAATAAAGAAATCTTAAATAAGAAAATAGTTTCGCGTGAGAGATTCAAATGTGAAAGAGATCATAATATCACAAATCCACAATGAATAAGTTAAAGAGAGAATTCTACATAACTAAAAAACACAGGACTGGACCTACATACCTCAATAAAGGAGACTCGAATTAAAAATTCAGTTGTGGCTTTCATAGCATCAACTTTCCTGAAAATGGTCTCCATTACTTCAGGTATAATACCACCACAATTACCTTCGCCAGTATAATTCGTCCCCATCGTGTAAGTCTTACCAGAGCCCGTCTATAAAAGAGATAAACAGTATTTTTACATATCAAAAAAGAAAAAGTAAATTAAAATTATTACAATAACAAAAGGATGAACTACCTGCCCATATGCAAGGACGGTGGCATTGTATCCGTGGAAGAGTCCTTCTATTAAAGGAAGAACACATTCTTTAAAAATGGAGGAATATGGAGATCCTGAATTCCCATAAACATGATCAAAGGTAAATCCATGAGAACCAATTTGAACCTGCAAAATTGAAATTCACAATTAGTGAAGCTGCCAATAAACACAGGGTCTGCTCGGATGATGAAATAGAAATTCACAAAGGTATCAACTAGAACCACTTCTTATAGGAATAGAAGGTAAATCACCAAAAGCAACAGCTACCATCATGAATCCCCTAAACGGCTAATAGGATCGGCCAACAAAGCGTCAAAACTGTAATTATCTTTTCGCCCGAATCAGAAGATACCGACCTGGGGCTCCCCGGGAACAACAGTGACGCAGTCGGTGCAGCCCACGAGGAGCTCTGTGGTGATGAGCGGCCGGATATTGACGGCCACCTTTACACACTCTTTCTGCGACGCCTTGGCCTCCTCCTGGCACTCCATCAGAGAGAGATACGACTTCCGAAGACGAGGCAAACGCCGGAGCGAAAGGGGGCTGATCGAGAGGAACAGGCTAGGGATCGAGAAGACACGGATAGGAAGGTCCGGCGAAGAGATCGCCGCCGCGAACGGACGAACCGGAGAGGATGAGGAAGGGGGGAGGATCTAGGGCTTCGGCGATTCGGCCTCGAGTCTTCTTCTCAGCGTCTGGTTTTGAGGGGCGACGGACGACCGTGGAAATGGAAGGGCGCCCGCTCGACGAATTCGAAAAATAGGGCGTCACGTGAGCCCAGACCCCGATCGGGACCGTTGGAACGTGACAGGTCAGGGCTCTATTTATTTCGCCGGGTTGGAAGGAGAGGAAATGACGATATTACCCCTGTTAAAAGATAAGATTTTCTGCTTCGACCATGGAATTCAAATTCAAAATGTAGTGAAATGACTATAAAACCCTTTATGCCTATTTTAAATTGTGGAAGACTAAATAAAATTAGTTTATAATATATATTTTTATTATGAATTACAAAATTATTAGTTTAATTGTATCATCAAAATAAATAGAGATTATTAAATATTTTAGCTATTTGGAATCCTTTTAATATATTAGTATTATTAATGGCCATTATCTAATAAAGGGAAATTACATTGTAGTTTCTCAGAAAACATAATTAAAAATAAACATAATAACTTACCTAAATTAATAAATTAAAAAGAGAAAAAAAAAATAGAAACTATATTATAAAAAATATTTTTTTATTTCACAAATAGACTTATTTTTAAAATTATTATAATAATTATAATCGTAATTAATATAATATGTTATTCAATTTGATCAAAATTACTAAACAGCACGCCGGAGGGCGGGCGGCGCGGCTCTAACAGGCGGCGAGTGCTGCGGACATCATGAAGGCCAACGCGAGCCGCCATGTCACTCTCGTCACACTCTCCTACTCCGAGGAGGGGAAGGACATGCATTGCTGCCGCCGCCGTGAATGCCACCCGTGCGAGGCTGCTCCTGTCTGCCGCAGCTCATCGCCTCCCAAGGTTCTCAAACCCCCATTTTTTCCGATTATCTGCCTGGCTTTTACATCAGTTTCTCTGTCGCCAAAGCGCAGCAGCAGAGGTCGGCCATGGCAACCGTCGTTGCAGAGCATCTCAGAGCGATGAGTTTGAGATCTTCTGCCCACTTGAATATGAAAAGGCCTGATCAATGAATTAGAGCTGAGATTATAAAAGACTATGAAATTTGGATCCCTGACCTCTACGTGACAAGGCGCGTGCTTACTCATTGAAACTGTAAAAACCTAAAAGAGAAACTTGTTCACAGGAAGTGTTACCATCGGATCAGTGTCACTATAGATCAGCAGGATACAGTTACGTAGTCTCATCCCAATCATGTTGAGTTATCATTATTCAAGTCACTATTGATCGACTCACTTCTAGCTGAAGTTGTTGAATTGAGATTTAAATTTTAAATTTTTTGAGAATTAAAAGTAATTAATTAGATCGGATAATATTAAATCTGGAATAATCGATTCGGTCCTATAAAAATTTCTCATCGATCATCAGAATAAATCGAAAAATGTTAATAAAGGCTCATCTAAATGATCAATATTATTATGTCTATTTTTTTATTAGAAAAAAAAAATCTACAATATACTATAACTAACTTTCAAATTTTAATTTTTTTTAATTATTTATTAAAAAATCTAATTATTTAGACATCTAAGGAGCATTTACGTTGTGAGGAAAAAGTATTGTATAGATTTCTAACGCATCCTGAAGAGAAAAAGGGCTTTGGTAAATGTGACGTATCAGTTCAGGATAGAGATCAAATGAACTACCAATTTGCTTATCAGTTAGTGGGCTACAGACAAAAGTTGTTCTCGTAATAAAAGAGAAAGTGTTAATGGATGATGTTTTGTATCGGAGGAAA
>JBBUKS010000044.1:9852961-9872088 GCA_038050645.1 Hedychium gardnerianum
TATATTTACATCTAATATTGTCTACAGTTCAATTACATTTTAATTTACTTCTAATTTTGAATTTTAAAAAAAAATAAAGAGAGGCCCCACTGAGTTTCGTATAATTTTTTTTAAAAAAATTAAAAATCATCGAATACAACTTTTTATCCCGTGATTTCTAATACCCATCATCATCCCATTCAACAAGGACGATTTGAGGTTTTGGAGATATTTGGAGAAATATTCTCTCCAAATATCCCCGTTGTGGATACCCTAAGAGTAAATTAGGATTAGGGTTATAAGAGCTACAAATGTCAAATATTTAAAATGCCCTTTTTTATTTTTAGGCTCTACACATATATTAACAATTGTGATCAGTTGACGATGGTCTTTCGTTGATTATGTCGAAATGATAAGGGTAGGAGTAGGAGGGAGCAATGACATAGAAACTTTTCTAATGAAGTAACTATGTCATCCGAGTATCAACTCGACTATAAGAGCAGAAAGGTAGCGAAGATGAGGAAGCAAGATACAAGGGTGATGGTTGTCTTAAGGGAGATAGAATTGACGACAAATAGGACTTCGAGTTGGGAGCCAATGAGGGAGTTGAGGCCACAAATGTCATTAAAATTTAGTAAAGTGGGGTAGGGCTATAAATAAATTGAATGGTCGCGAACAAATTTGATGTTCGACTTAATAAGAGTTTGTTTATGTTCATCCAATACACACTAGATCAATTAATTAAACAAACTTAAATAACTCGTTAAACTAAACGAACAAACTTGAATATATATGTGTTCAGCTCATTAATGTTTGTGAATAACATTCGCGAACAATATTAAATAAACAAAGAAACTTTTAAAATAAATAAATAAGTTAACCAATCAAACAAGTTTAAGATATAAAATTTTCAAACAATCAAATAAGTTTTAATTAAGAGTTCGATAACATCTACTCAAGTCAAGTTTTAACCAAGCTCAAACTCAAGCTCATAACAATAAATCAAGCCAAGTTTGAATAATTATTTCATTAGCTTAGTTTATTTTAGGCTCGACTTGATTTGACTCAATTATTTTATCAAATAAGATTGAACACTGTAAAACTTGGCTCAGTTTAGCTTATTTACAATACTAAAGTGATTCAAATTTCAGCTACGACGCACTATAAAGAGTTTTCCCTTATATGAAAAATGGGTCTAAAAATGTTAATCATCTAGATAAGTCTTTATTTGCATTTCTTAAATTATCTTAGCAATCGATGAAAAATTTTTATAAGATAAAATCGATCGTTTCAAATTTGACGTTACCTAATTAATTATTTTTTTAAATGAGCACTTCAGCTTTTGACACTTATTTACAATACTAAAGTAGGGTATTCATATGAGTTTACAACATTAAATGGGGTATTCATGTGACGCTCAAAATTTTAGAGGGTAAAATGGTGAGTAAAAACTTAATTTTAGAATGCATTTTTTAAAAGGTAGAAAATTGTGGAGAGTATTTTGAAATCTTTTCTTTTTGTTTATCCTCGGATATAATTGAAATGATAAATAAATAATGATTTATCACTCAAGAGCTCTTAAGGATCGATCCTCTCCTCTTTAACGCTGCCCCAGAGTAATAGTGATCTTCTAATAAATAATTAAAAATTTAAAAAATATTTTTTAATTTATCTTAATAATTAATAAAAAAATTTATGCAATTAAATTAATCATTCCATTTCATATCCGATTTTATTAAATGTTAAATTACCTTATGATATATTGCAGGGAATTTTCTCTTTATTAGCGCTTTTTGATTTATCCTGATAATTGATGAAAAATTTTCGTGAAATCGAATCTATTCGAACATGATGTTCGATTTGGTAAATCATTTTTTTTTTATTAAACGATAAATTCTTTCACCCCGTATAACTCATCCACCATCGCGCTGGGGCGAGCGCATCCCCTTTGCTACGGTCGATGTCTTCACTCTTTACCGGTTTCCTAGTGCTGAACTCGAAGAGTAGCGACGCGAGGAAGAAGCGAGCGAGCGTATGTCGGGAGCAGCAAGCATGGTCAGACTGTGTCTCCTCCCTTCTCCCCTCATTTAATGATTCCAAATCTCGTGCCCTAAGCGTTTGAAAGATGGTTTGGGGTCTCTTTCCCGTCGATACCGCGCGAGGTAACATTTACTTTGGGGATTTTCACAGCCCTAGACTGTAGATTCATCTTTCCCTTTGTATTTCTTTGGAAGAAACTTTTGATTCGTCTATCAGTGTCGGTGCTGCTGACCTTTTGTTCTTCAGGATTGTGTGTTTAGTAAAAGAGTTTGTCTTTTAATCTTTTTTTGATCTAAATCTATTTTTTTTAACGCTTTCGCAGGTGTTCAGAAGTACTACATCTTCTCCAAAGGGACATACAAAGTTGGTCGAAAAGGTTAGTCTTTTAAAAAAGTTTTTAATACTTGCATTTTCGATGTGGGGTTAAGTACTGAAGATGTGGAAATTCAAATGCTTTGATGTTTCTTCAATTTTTTTCGTATAGGACAGTTTTTTTTATTCTGTTAACCAATTAGGGTTTAGGGTTTTGAGACATTTCGTGCACACCAACTCTGTTTATTTTTTGTTTTTTTCTTTTGAAACTTTGCAGTTATGTCCACAACTCCTGAAAATCTGTATCAACTAAGTTAGATGGTACTTTATTTATTGTGTTATCATACAACTTTAATCTTTATCATTTTATCTCAAGATACTTAGCTTACAGCGAGCTAACCACTTATGCTAGTGCACCTTTTTGCTTGGTGTAACTTACTATCGTGGATATCAACTGTCAGAAATTATTTCCATTCATATGCTAAATTGAGACAGAACTTCTCAATGGTGAAGTTCTTATTGGTTGCATTTTTGAACTTCTGCATTCATGTAAATAAACTCAGCAGCTTTAGGATTGTTTTTCTTGCATTTTCATTTGGTTCTGTTTTTTTTTTTCCTTTTCTAGACTGCGATGTGGTTGTTCAAACGGACACGTCAATATCACGAGAGCATGCTGAGATTGTTGTTGATAAAATGACATCTCAAGATCCCTCTACAAGTAAGAGCATGACTTCTCCCTCGTGTGTTCGAATTATTGATCGATCAAAGTTTGGTACAATCATCAACAAAGAAGTGGCATCAAAAGCAACTCAGTTGAAGAAAAATCAGGAGATAATGCTCACAGATGGAGATTCTGTTACTTTTGGAACCGGCAATGCAACCTTCAGGTGAATAAGAATGTATACATTTAGGTGTGTTTGGTACCATCCTTTTGTATTTATTTTTTTTGGTACAAAAGTGAATTAATATTTTCTTCTTGCTCTATTCAACCCTATCGATAATGCTTTATCTTCTGTTCATCATTATTGTTAGCTAATTCTTGTTATACTAACATTCTATCGTGCATATGGTTTTCTTGCAGGTTCTCTTATGTTCCTCTGCTGATCTTTTTACATTGTATTAAATCCACTCCATTCGATTCAGTGCTTCAGGCAACAGTATCAAATATTGGTTTGTATAGTTCTTGGGTTTTCTGCTAACTGATGAAGTCAGTCCTTGAACTAGCTATCTGCAATTGCCATACTCTTATCATAGATTTTAAGTTCCAATTTTCAACTTTCTTGCAACAAATTTCTACACACATTTCAGAGGTAGTCAAATTTGATTTCTTGTTTATTTTCATCAGTCATTGTTTTGTGGCTATCTAAATGTGTGATCCCTCCACCTACATTGAGTAATTGAACTTGAACAATAGATGGATTTGTTGTAGTTGCGGATTTCTTACTGCTGAGCATTTTGCCCAGTAACACCAAGATTTGTGGTTTCAAATCACCTCATTATGCAACTTTAATAAATGAGAGAAATGAGGATTTAAGAGTATGAAAGTTAAAGAACTAGAGTCTGATTTTTCAGATGCTAATGAGTGAACAATGAGGTGGTATTAGGTAGGAAAAAACATGCTTAAATAATGAAATTTTAAGCATGCATAATCATTATTTAAAGTTTCTTGATGTCTACAATTTATACTGTTCAATCATTTATATAAAGAAAAAAAAAACATAACTCATGGATAGGCTATTCTGGTATCAAGCATGTTAAGTTATACCTGAAATAATGTTCTTGGGCATGTTTCTTTTGGATCTGTACCGTCCTCTTGTGTACTGATTTAAACTACAAGTGTATACTGCTCACTGAGTTAGATTATATATTTCTATGTATTTTCAAGTGGTACTGCAAAGTGACTGCCTTTGTTAATACTGATTGCTCTAATTCTGGTGGATGTTTGCTGGACATGAAGTCTCACGCCATACTGAGACTACAAAAAGACTAATTTGTCAACTTAATAATCTTATACTGGTCAACACGAGGACTCACCATACCAAGGCCATCATTAATTTTTCTCACTTTTTATTTACATAATTTTTTATCCACTTTGAGTAATGGCTATTACACTGTAATATAGTGGCTTCTCCTTTGAATTGTTTGTCACTTTGTTCTCATGTGGGTCAATTAAGATATTCACTTTATTAATTGCTGACACTAATAGTTGAAGTTTTACTTTAAGGCGCATATGCTACCAATAGATGGAGTTCTGAGTGCACACATGTCGTTGTTGAAAAATCTTCTCCGGTGACACCTGATCTTATTCAAGCTGTTTTGGCAAGGAATCCTATTGTTCTCAGTGACTGGCTTAAGGTATTTAGTGCTTTCTCTTGATTATGGTATTATTCCTATACCTTTGACATGCTACTGCATCTTACATCTTCCCTCTAGTTTGTATTTTGAAGTTTTCATTTGTCAACCTTTTTTATTGGGAATCGATAGAAATAAATTAGGTCACTTGGACTTGGGTATGAGTATCTGACATGGGTGTGGATGTAAGTTCAAGATAGTTACTTGTAAAAATTGTTACACGTGATTAGTAGAGGTATTTGAATGTTGCCTCAGCTAGGTGTTAGAGTGTCCTTTTCATCAAAGGATCATTATCAATTCAAGTAGTTTGGTTCATTTATACTGTATGCAGAAATTTGACTATTTATGGGAATCAGTACTGCTGTAACACTGCATGACCTTTGTTTTCTGTAATTTTGATTGTCTCTTAATGTAATGTTTGTATCTGAATTTTCAGGTGTTTGCTGAGAGGAGTATATGCACAGAAATTCCAAGTTGTACTATGTAAGTTCCTATGCTAATATCATGCATAATTGTCCTATACTAGAGAATTTCAAGTTCTTGGCACTGCTGGAAAACTCAATGAACATAGGAAATCTTGCATCTTGAATGCTGCTGAGATTGCATCTTTTTGTGCCTTGTTTTCTAGGTATGTCCCAGATTTGTCTTTAGATGGGACATTGGTAAAAGTTGTGGAGCCCAAACAACGGGATAAAGTACTTGAATGCTATTCTTTTGTCCTTGGATCATATAAGGTGGCCTTTGTTTCTCCTTGTGCCTCAAGATTCAAGATACTCTAATGCTAATCCATGGATTTCTTTTTACAGTATAAATTTGGGGATATGTTACTATCTTTATTAAAACTAGTTGGAGCTAGATGCCTCAGTGCTGATGAATTTTCTTCAAATAGTCAGGTATGTCAGTTTGGTTACGTTATTACTAAATCTATCTTTAATTTCATTGATGGTAACTTTTAAACGAAACCTACTGTTGTTCTTTATAGTTCTAACTGTAGCTATTACAATTTTTTTCTTAGATTATAATGTCTCGTATCATTTATTTTTGGTTTGAGTTTTTCTTTAGTTGCTCCATTTGATGAGCAGTATTTGTGTTCTTTGGAAAAACACAGGTTGATGCTGATGATGAAATTAAATTTTTTTTGTTTCCTTAAACTTCTTTGTGCTAACATCTTATCGTCATTTCCCCCCTTGTTTAGAGATTTTTCTTCTATTGCTCCATTTTGATGAGCAGTGCTTGTGTTTTAGATTGGTATAGCTTGATGATGAGGAGAGAATTTTTTTTTTGTAAATCCCTTCATTTCTTTAAACTTCTCTCTGCTTTTTTTTTATTATTAATTTTGCTTCTTGAACAAGGTCATATGATATAGCTGTATCAGATATGATTTTGTGCATGTAAACCCTTTTATTATTTATTTGTGGTTGTATTGTAAAACAAGTCTTTCAAGCATCTTTTGCTGCATCAAATTGATTTAGAAAATTGAAAGTTCCATAGTTCACTAGAGTAATTGTTCCCTTGTGTGGTTTGCTTTTCTTGTGTTTTTTTCTCAAAGAGAAAATAGGGTGGATAGGCTAAATTTTTAAAAACGTTGTCCCTTTATTTCTAATTTTTTTCTGCCCTTCAATTCGTTTCAAACTTGTTAACAATAAAGAGCTGGTAAATTACATTCTTGTAAATATTAATTTCTGATTTAGGAGAATGTTTGTAGACTTCTGCAGATGGGGAGAATAACCAGTTTATTCTTGTTGTTCCTATTACCTCTGCTGATGAATTCAATCCCCCGTGTGAGCTGTCTTCCTTGGCCAGGGTTGTCGATGTAAAGCTAGTTGCTGTTATTTTATCTGGACAGCTGGACGCCTCCATCATTGAGCAACCTCCCTGTGAGTATCCATGTGCAACACATTTAATTCCTTGAAAGATATCTATTTCAAACAATCATTTTACTTTTTTATATTATGCAAGTCATATGCTAATCTGATGTGGAAATACTACAAGAGGATTAGGATTCAAGTTATTTTGTATCCACGCATGCTAATATAATTTAGGAATGCTAACTGATTGAGAATTTTGGGCACTATCTGGAATCAGTCGTGATTACATTCCTATTTCTCTGAGCCTGACTGAAAGATGACATATTTCCTTTACCTGAACTCTCCTATTTTCAGTCACTTGTATGGATGGGTATTTGTATCCACTTAACAGTGAACCAATGGAAATCTACTGATGTCATCTTATTTGATTGATTATTTTGTATGGCTTGAAGCGCTTTATGTTCATATGAAAAAAAATGCCTATTTTTGGTTGGTCAAGCTTCTTGGAATAAATTAGGGGATGTTGTTTGCTCCAATAGATTAGCACGTACGCCATTTTTCATGTGGTGTTATAACCTGCCCAAACGAGAAGATTCACTCATTAACTTGTTAGGCTTGGGCCCTAGAATGTCAAATCTCAAGTTGATAATAGCTTATTCATCTAAACTAAAAGACAATAACACAATTATATTTAGCTAAATTCCCCCACTTAAGGCTTGGTGTTCCCAATGAATGTTGCACAATTTAAACTTTAGAATCACTCGTAACCATCGACATGTGAGCCCAATATTGGCTCCGTCATCACTGTCAACCCTTTAGCGCTCCATCCTACCTGGTATATGCCCATTTCGATACCAAAATGTCAAGTCTGTTTAAATGAGATAACTGACATATTAACTTGTTAAGACTCAACAATAAGCCTAATTTTCATGGAATTATCTTCAGTGTATAATGACATATATATGAAGAGAAAAAAAAAGGGTGATTAGCAGCAGCAGCTGTAAAAGCATTTGATAAAAAGAGATTATAGTTCCTAATCCCTAGTTAACTGAACTTCAGCTTGCATATTACAATAACTAAACCAAGAATTCTGGTCTAAGGTATACAAGAAGCACTTCCATGTATGGATACATACGATTTCAATATCCTTATCTATGATGATACTCAAATGGCATATTTCAACCCAATGATAATTTCACTCACTTTGATATATTATTTCCTGCAGATGTTGTTTTATCTTCGCATTCGACCGACGAGACTGTGGTAGCAGCTTCAGATACTGAAATGGATACTGCTGCATCCAAACATGCTTATGCCTCATCGAAACCTCAAGTTGCCATCAGTCAGAAAAGCGAAGATTCGCCTGAGCATAGATCTGAGTCTCAAAAGGTTGCTACATGTTTCAGAAACAGAGATAACATCAATGAGGACTATGAAAATTTAATTGCACAAAGATCTGAGGGTGGAAAAGTTGCTAAAACTCATGATAACAAAGAAAGTGATAGTATCACCATTCCCTCCAAAGATGTTTCAGATTCAAGGTCTAAAGATGGTGTCATAGAAAAATTGGTGAAAAATGATGAATCTGTTGACAGACATGAAAATTCAGATATCATATATAGCCAAGATCTGATTGTACAAAACAGTAGCATGAAAATTCCTCTAAGATCCACTGCCAGAGGATGTGTAAACTTCAAATGTTTCAGAAAGGTTGTTTCTTTCGAGTTTGATTATAGTCATGTTACTTTCCTACATTCCAAATTGCATGTAGTTGTACTTCGGCTCAATGATATTTTTCTACTGATCATGTAGAAAGAGATTGTATCTGGCAACAGCTTCAAGGATCTCATTCCCTTTTCAAAAGATCCATACAGGTATGTATAAGTTTTTGTCTCTATTTCCTGGTGAAATTTCTTTCCTTTTCTTCTAAAGTTGATTATTTTTTCAGAGAGTATGATTGCACAGGTAATCTGACATCAAACTACATCAAGGAAGAGAAGAAACGCAAGCAACTCGAAGCAATTGCTGAGGATTTGTTCAACAATGACAAGGTATCAACAGAATATACATGAAATTTTGGTGTCCAAAACTTGTATGTATTGCTTGAGCTCTATTAGTGTCTGGTTTTATCTTCTATATTATTTTGGGACAGGGGAGGAAGCGTGCTGCGGCTGGAACTTCTATTTATTCTCTTTTTACTCAGAAATGACGACTTTGGATTCTCTTGCTTTTGTGTATCCAGCAGCATGCATCAGTTTGTCATTGTGTGTCTTATTTTTATCTTCTATTTCTCGTCGAATTATTCCTAATGATATTTCTTAAAGAAAACAAAGAAACATTTTGGGGGGGCAAGGTTTTGGATTTCTGTCTTCTGCTGGAACAATGTGATGCCATGCCAATTGTGTCGGAGGCATACGAAACAAAAGCAAGTTGGTTATTATCATCATTATTTTGGTTGGTTTCATTTTCCACTGCTACTGATGCTGATATCAATTATACCTCTGCTTGTGAAAAAGTTTCTATTTGTGCCTCAAAACTGACAAATCATGCTATTGTTCATGTGTTATTGTTGTTATCAGATTTTGTGGTACTGAAGTGTGGCACCTTGCCCTTATTGTCATCTGCCGAGTTGTTGGTTTTCTGTAGACTGTGTCGTGTCTTGATGATACTGAAGCTGAATTCAGATTCAGCCATTTGTCGACTGTCTGCAGGTTTTTCAGATGCTATTTGCAATGTGTAGATGCTGACACATTTTACTTCAGAAACTGCTGAATATTTTGAGGCAAGCATGACTTTGAGGATCTAGCACAAGATATTTGCAAAATTTTCATCAGATCATGCTAGCGTTCTCTGCAGGATCTTACAAATCTAATTAAACTTGAGTGGAAACGGTTGTTTCAAGTTGCAAGAACTCGACAAACTTGTAATTTTTTATTCAAAAAAAAAAACAGCTCATATATATCTTTTGGTGTACCTAATTTAGTTGATATTTTGTTTTTCGAATGATTAATTTTAAAAATAATTAATTTAATTTTATAAAACAAAATTATCGGTTATCAAGATGGAGGTTTATTGTTAGTATTTTTAGATTTATTTTTTAATGGAGATTTTTTATATATAATATATTACAGTTAAAATTTTAATTTTAATTTTTTTTAATTATTTATTAAAAAATTTAATTATTATATCATTACTAGCCCTTTGTCATATAATGATAAGTTCTTTTAAATGTTATTGAATGGTTTATTTAGATTGTAACAGGAATATCAATGTCATCCCCAGCCTCATTCATCAAAGAAAAATTATATTAATGAATGGTTTATTTAGATTTTGACAGGAATATCAATGTCATCCCCAGCCTCATTCATCAAAGAATTTTTTTTTTGTTTCTTATACTTCTCTTCTTCTTTAGAGAGCAGATGATGAGATCTAGGCCATTTTAAGTATAGAGTTTGAATAAGTTTAATTATTAAGATTTATCATTAAGTAAAATATTTTTGCATATAACATACAATCCATGTCATTTCTTCAATGGACAGCTTGACCAATGAATTAATTACTATTTTTTAATATATATTAAATTTGTATAAAAGACTCTACCCACATAAAAGTATAAATTATATACTCATAGGTTCAATCTCTGATTATTCTATGTACTATCACCTTTATTTTTTATTCTTCCTTTATTGCAATCAGTTGTGAGGCTATATTTTTAGAAAGCTAAAACTCTTAAAATTATAAATGTCCATATAAAAATAATAATAAACTAGATAATATTAAATTTAAAATAATCAATTCTATTCTATAAAAAAAATTATTGATCATCAACATAAATCAAAAAATATTTATGATGAATAATTTAAAAATTAAATATTTTTTAATTACGCACTTTATTTAGAACAAATATCCATATAAAAACAATGCATGATATTATATAAATCCTTAAAAAAAATATTATATTCTTCAATATGGATATAAATGCATTCGGATTCTTTGTCCAGAGGTTGATATTAATAAGAAAAAAATGACGGATTCTTTGTTTTTAATAATTCAGAATATAATTTATACATATTTATAAATATTTATAAGTTGACTTTTAAAATATTCATCCTTATTAAAATTTAAACTCTGATTTTTTTTTAGTTTACCATGCACCACACTCGTGGAATTAAATTAATGAATTATTTGACCTTATTGGTAGTTGTTACTAGGGCGGCTCAAGTCTAATTTTTTTTGTCTTTGATATTATTTTAAAAAAAAATCATCACCCATTTTCATTATTTATTAAGAATAATGAAATGGGACAAAAATAATCATATTCTCATCCTCAACGCATCATCATCATCCGTGTAGAACAAAAAGTAAATAAATAAAAAAATATATGTATAAAATGATAAAAATCAATACAATCCTTAAAAATTGAAGATCGCAACAAGATCAAATCGATCATTATCAAGAACTAAATGATCCCTTTTTAGGCATAGAACAAAAAATATATATATTTTTTATTATCTAAATCAGAATAATTATAAATGATAAATTGAAGATAAATTTTTTTTTTAAAAAATATGACTATAAATACATCTAAATAAAAACTAAATAATATATATTAAAAAAGTAAAATAATAAATGTATCTAACACGTTATTGTTCAAAAATAATAAACTACTCCATTTTGATCGGACATTGCAGACAAATATATTATTATTTAAACTTAATCAAGTAAAGTAAAGACCATAGTTGCACCAACCAAATTAACATGATAGCATTAGGTGTGATTTCACAGAGAGAAAGGGAGTTGGATAAGGGAAAGAGAGGACTCAAAAAAATTAGTATTTTATTATTATATGGATAAAAAAAATTTAATTCATGTTCTTACCGATTATAGAAAAAAAAGTATCATCAATGAAGAAAAAAAAATGTAACGAGAAAAAATAAAAGAATTGAGAGATATATATATTTTTTTAATTTTATAAAATAATATACATAATTAAAAATAAATTTAAATATTAAAAAGACTATTTGTTGGAATCATAATACGTACTATCTTTGTAAAATTCGAAATTTTGATGAAAGAATAAAATCAAATAAATTTTTTATTACGTGGATTATTTTTTTCCAGTTTTTTAAACAAATATACATAAAAAAAAAATTTAATATATTAAATAATCTCAATAAAATTTGAGGCCCTAGCATAGGCCGTTTCAACAGGTAGAGTTAAGGGTTCAAACGCGGCGGTGAAGATGGAGTGAAAGACACATTTTAAATACTTGATTCTTTTTTATTTTGACAAAAAAAAATTGAAATATTGGAGTGTACAATATTTTTTTACTAAAATATTTAGCATATAATTTAATCTATCTCAAATTTACTTACTTAAAAATGAACATATTTATTCAGTTTATGATGATGTAATGCATCAGCAGTACTTGCTGTATGAATTAGCACAAACTGTCTTATCCCGAGTGGTAATTACGAAGACGTCTGTTGCTTGAGGTATCGGGTTCGAGCCCTCTTAGCAACATATTACATGTTGTAATTGTTGTCTGCAGTGCCATGTCTCGCTTAGCAACAGTGTGAAACTGTGCCTCTCCAAAAAAACTCCGTCGGGGGTTTCTGGAGTATGGGGCCGCTCTGCGGTGGGGCCAGTCACAATAAAAAGTTTACCCAACACAGTTTTATGTTTTTTCCCCGTGATTTATCTTCTCCGTGTTGGCCCTGAGACGGATTGACGGGGGCGCTGGGGGCGAACGTTTCACCTTTTGCCACAATGAAGGAGTTTGATGTTGATTTTACGCTAAATATGAGTTGGAGATGCCCTTAGGTTGTTGAGTACTTGATATGTTGAGCATGCCACTCAAGAATTCAAGTTGAATCAAGAGTCATATACGATGATAAAAAAACGAAACGTTAGTAAATCAAGAGTCATATATAAAACATGTTGATGTGAAATCGAATAGAGCCATGTGAAAAAAATTAGACAAGAATTAAAAGAACACTTTGTTTTTTTATTAGAATGGTTAGAATAATATTTCTCTTTCATTTATTATCAAAATAACACCTTATTCTTCATCGGTATATATATATTTTTAAACTACTCTTACTTTTGACATTATGGTAACAACTACAAATTTTTAGTTGTACATGATTATAATAATTATGATCTAATAACTATTACATAATTATAATAATTTTAATTTAATAACTAAAATAATATAAATATTTCAATTCTGATCCATATTAATAATATTATATTTTAACCGTTATAGTACATATATATTACAATATAGAGTTATAGACACTTCATTGATTAATATTATATTGTAGCAATACTTTAAATTTTATCAATACCAAAGCATTTTATCTTTGGTTAATATTGATTAATGTTAGTCAATGTTATATTATGATAATTACAAATTATAATTAATATTGAATATTGTATTATAGAAACTACGATCCTATAGATGTTGTAGCTATATTACAATTATACACAGTTACGTGATCATAATTATTATAATTATATAATAGTTATAATCTCAACGTTGTTATAATATAGTCAAAAAATAAAAATAATTTAAGAAATTAAAATGTATAGTGACAAATAAAAAAAATGATTAATAGGTCGAGTAACGTCGGACCTGAAATGACCGATTCGATCTCACGAAAGTTTCCCATCGATCATCAAGATAAATCGAAAAGTACTAATAAAGACTTATCTAAATGATCAGTATTCTAAGATAAATATAGTGACAGATAGTAAATGAAAGAGGAGTATGATGATTTCAATAAAAGGGGTGTCTTTTTAAATTTTACTAAAAAAATTAGACAAAACTCAAAAGGATGTCTATTTTTTTTTTCAAATTATCAAAGAGGTAACCCTTTTTTTATTTTTAATCAAAAGGACATCCCACTTCATCAACAAGCCATATATAACTATTCAACTATTCTTCCATACATTCTTTTCATATTATTATTTTCTATCATTTAGTCCCATTAGTTAATTGTATAATAAGACCGATCTTTGTGATAGCAATTATTATTTTGTAATGGTTATGATAGTTATAATAATTATAATTCATATGAATATGAATATTATTAATAAGATAAATATATATTATAATAATTATAATTTTATAATTATTATAATTAAAAATAAAAAAACGTCATTTGATAATTCATAAAAGATGGATGACCTTTTGATTTTTTTTTTCAATTTTTTTTTTAAGAAAGAGAGTATTAAAAAAAATGGCGAGGGAGAGGGGCATTGCCCTTGAATTATTTTACCCGTTCGATATGGATAAAGTCCTCATCACCATTCAAATCGAACGGTGGAGGTGCGTTGGGGCGCGCCTTCATCATCATCAACATCATCCACAGCAGAAGGCATCATCACCATCATTGCTTCCCGATCACGCGCTTCCCGTGTGTCGCATCCATCACGCCCCAAATCAGCGGCGGTGATCGCGCGCCATTCCCTCTCTCACCGTCGACCGCCGACCGCCGACCGCCGACCGGTTAGGGTTTCCCGTCCATCTCCCGTATCCCCGCCGGCCGGCCGCCACCTCTCCCGCCACCTAGGGCCTCGTGATGTACGGGCACGACGCCGTGGAGGAGGCAGCGGGTGCGGAGAAGATGGAAGCGGCCCTTGCCGCGTCGTCCGGTCGGGATCACCTTACGGAGTCTATGGATGCTGCGGCGCCTCTCATGGGCGTGGCCTCGAACCAGCTCACGCTCTTGTTTCAGGGAGAGATTTACGTCTTCGACTCGGTCTCGCCCGAGAAGGTCCGTTCCTTGTCGGTCATTTCTGTTCTCTCATGGTGTCTCTGTTCTAAAGCTGATTAAAAATGATAACTTTATGTTACTGCTCGAGAACAACGCACCTTTTTGTAGTGAAATAGCAGGATTTTTTCCATCGCATTACTTCAAATTTACATACTAAATCATTCTGATTGAAATGCTGCAGGTACAAGCCGTGTTGTTATTACTAGGAGGAAGTGAAGTGCCCACTGGCATGGCTCCTGTGCAATTACCCTCTCAGCAGGATGATAAGGTCTTCCTGCATTGCTCCTCTCAGTATTCTTGATGCTAAGAGTTTTCTTCACTCACTGATGATAACAAATGCCTTTGCAGGCTTATGATTATATCCTTCGTCGCACAGATATTCCCGCAAAAAGGATTGCTTCATTAATAAGGTTCCGTGAGAAGCGGAAAGAAAGGAATTTTGATAAGAAGATCCGGTATAGTGTACGCAAAGAGGTTGCTCTCAGGTATTTGTTGTGATTGTGGATTTAAGAGAGATATTTAAGAGAGATACCTTTTATATAAAATGTAATTGGTTGCGAATCCCATACCATACTATTTGATTTCTGTACATTGATGTTGGAGGACCTTCCGGCTACCACACAGCTGAAAATAACTACAGTACATAGCTTGAATTTCAGTCAATTTGAAAATTAGTTTGTTAGAATATATTTTAGTCAACCTAAGCCAACTTAGATTATGTCTTATGATTTATTAATTGTTGGCTCAGCAGCACCTTTTTTTCTCTTCATTTGAGTTTTTGTTTTTCAGTTATTAGAACGTGTTCCAATTAGATTGGATTCTAGTTGTCAAGTATGAACTGATGGAGCTCCAGATGAATCTAGGCATGCAGAGCCTTAGGAAGAAGTGAATTATCAGGAGAAAACTGCCACACATCAAATGAAAATCGAATGACACAAACAGAACTACATTATTACTATTCAGCACTTCCACAAAAGGCAGAAGGAGGAGTCCAAGGCAAACACTTTTAAATGTATCTTGTTAAAAAGGTGATGTCTGTCTATTACATGGTGGTGGGTTGTCTTAAGACCACCCAAATTTCAAGAGTGCCTTCAACTTATTTTTTCTTAGGATAATGTTACATTCTTCTCTACCACATCAGTGATGAGTTCAACCACAAACGAGTCATTTAATTAGCTTGAGCCCCTGTATCAGCAATGAAGAAGGAATAATTCCATAGGTGCATCATTAATAGTTGAATCTAATCCATTTTGATTTTTATTTGAGCCCTGTATCAGCAAGTTTAATTAATCCCAAGCAGTTCATTTTCTATCGTCTTCTTCCAAAAAGCATTAGGATTATCATCTCTCAATTGATCCAGTGAATTTTGCATCTCCCATCGACCAGCGAACTTGTCCATAGTATCCAATCCTGTGTTCCTGGCCTATCATGTAGTTAATTGGAGCAGTCATGGAAATATGTTTTACTACTACAAATTTTTAATTGTTTGTTGTTGGTGATTGAAGTTATCTGCATAGCGTGATTTGGCAAGATATGTTTCTTTTCCTGACATATGTAGCGCCAATGGAATGGTTGTCAAGTCCTCAATACTGTTAAAGTTGTGATAAGTGCAATAATTGAAATTATTCTACACACACAATGACTTGGTAGGATGCAGCGAAGAAAAGGTCAGTTTGCAGGCAAGGCTAATCCAGTTGATGGAGCATCAGCCTCTTCAATTGGCGAACCAGTTCAAAGCTCAATTCATGAAGACCTTCCTAGAGAATCAAAGTAAGTTGCCAATGGAACTTTCTTTCTTGTTGTTGTGAGTTTAAAATTTGATTTTTCTAAATACCTCAAGAAAAAGTAGAACAATTTGCAATTCTATCATCTTGATTACTTGGGCTCTTCAGATGTCGAAACTGTGGAATCAGTGAAAAGATGACTCCAGCCATGCGTCGTGGACCAGCTGGACCAAGGTCGCTTTGCAATGCTTGTGGATTAATGTGGGCAAACAAGGTCTCACTATACACCAATTTTCTCTATTTGTGGATTTTTTTAGTCTTCTTTAAAATGTACAATAGGGAAAAATTGTAAACCACAAAACCTTTTATCGAGAATGCATGATTTTCTGTTGATTCACTTAGTGAAGATTGCTTTAGTCACTAGTCACTAGACTTAAATATTTATTTCTTTTTAAAACGTCTCTATAGGGCCCTCTATATCTGCATATTTTATTGTACATATATATATTAGTCATGTTTATCAATACAAATATTTGTTCAATATTTTTAATATCGATCACATGCTACATGTTGCAGTGGACTGACCACAAACTGCCTGGATGCATTGTTTTTAGACCCTAAAAGTTAAAGCCTATTTTCTATTCTAATTTTAGTTGTGTTCATAAGGCACTAGGAAATGGTTATCTCTAATTTTATATATTAATTATAAACATACAATACCATTAATAGTTAGCTGAACCATTATAGTTAGGACTCCACATTTGTTGTTATTGTAGGATGTGATTAGTAGTACTATATTATCTTCTCATAATCATCGTCAAACTGTCTTACCTATTTAGAGTCATCTATACAAATCTGATTCCTCCATTGAACTTTATGCAAAACTCTCAATGCTCATCTGAAACTCTGACAAAAAAAAAGATGAGGGTTGTGTTAGAGTTAGACAACCATGGTTAAAAAATGTCTATGACCATGGATCTTAACTCTATTTGTTCTGGTACTTATATTATCTGATGTTTACTAATTAATCATTAGAATATTTAAGGCCATTAATTTAAAAGTATTGGAACTTCTAACTTGTGATACATCATTTTATACCACATCGTATAGTAGTTTCTTATTAATTTGTTGTGTCCCCAATACCCATGTTCAAAATTTAGATTCTTTTATGTCAAATACCTGGATCCTCCACTTGTAGAAAATGTTGTGCCTGGTCTTTTTCTTGAATATGTTATAATTTAAGCTGCTTGGAAAAAAATTCCTTGGTAGCTCGCTGCCAAAATAAAGTTTGACTACCTAGAAGATCAGATCTTTCTTTCTAATCCTTGAGGCAATATCATACAAGTTCTTGTTTCAGATGCTAACCTCATTTCACCATATTATTCTGCAGGGCACTCTGAGAAGTCCAAAGACCAAAATAGGTACTCCAAGCACTGCGAATCCTACAGAGCTCGTAAGACCTTATTAGAATTGTGTAGCTAAAACATTAAGCTCTGGTTATTAATACATTATAAATTATCTGCTTTCATTTCATTTTTCTTTTTACTGCTTTTGCAGGGTCAAACAATTAACTCAGAATTGATTTGCATCGACAATCTACACACAGATGCATCCAGTACTGAGATGTGAGTACGAAGTGTATTGATGATTATGAACATTAATCACTATTTACATTTGCTTATCATGTTTCTTTTTTGGCGAAAGAGTATCAAATTGTCGGTATGACCCTATTGGATTATTATGCAGGCTAGGAGAGGGTGTAACAGTAGATGTACAGCAGGCAGACATGGTAGAAGAACTAAAGGATAAATTATGAAGATAAAACTGTGATGTCCAAATAACAAAGTTGATCTCTCCTCTGCTAGATTTTAGATATATTTCAAGCTTACAAATCAACAATACAGGAAGCTGGTTACATACGCAGACGAAGCACGAGTTCAGAAGAACATCCTGCTACTTTCAAACCTGTTCTAACATTCCGACAGTTAACATCATTCATGTCAGGAGTTGTATTCGTTCCGGCTGAGCCTTTAAACTTAATCTTTATAGTTGTAGTTCCACTAGAACTTACTCATGTTGTAGGGATGAATTCAAATTCTGTTTTTTGTAATCTTTTTTGAAGTTCTGTAATCACTTGGTTTATAGGTGAACATGCTTCATTCAATGTTTGATAGGCAACTGAGAAGATTTAGTTCTGGCTTTAATTATGTCATACTTATTAAAAGATTTACTCATCTTTATTGCTTGGATTGAGATGTGTAGTTAATAAAAAAAAATGATAAATTTTTTAGGTAGAAAATTAAAAGAATGCTCTTTTTTATTTATATCATTAAAAAAGTAATTTTTTTTCAAAAATTATCAAAAGTGTGCTCTTATCTATAATTTTTTATCTGTTTTTTTTCACGTGCGAGTTGCTTTTTATAAAATAGCATTATCTACGAGTTGTTTGTTTTGTATTATTTTAATTAAAATTAGATTAAAATAGTTTGAAAGGGAGGTTGCCTTAAAGCATTTTAAAATAAAATTTTGACTTTTTACTTTTTTTTGACAATATTTTATTTCCTTTCTTCGTGATCGATTATATAGATATTTCATGTTATTAGATTCTATTTTTTATTCTATTATCATTTATATTTAAATAAAATTTATTTTATTATATTATTATTAATTTATTTATTTTAATTTATTTTTTGATATGTTCATTTATCATAGTTTAAATATTATCTAATTTGAGTATTTATTGATTATCTAAATATATACTTATATTTAGGCCCGACCCTGGGCCGAATTCAGTCTGGACCTGGCCCGAGTCTAGCCCGGACCCGTAACCGGGTCAACGGGCCGGTTGCCCGTTGTCCCGGGTCACCGGGCTGGAAGCCAGGTCGGTTAGGGGTTGATTGTTTAAAACCCGACGGACCGCCGATTCGACCCGCCGGGTTAATTTTTTTTTCCCATTGGGGTTCCAACGGCTATGAACCGCTGGTTAACCGACGGTTCATAGCCGTTGGAAATTATTATTATTATTATTATTTTTGACGATTGAGATCATTTGATATTTTTTGATCAATGGTTAAGATTTAGTGTCCGTTACTATCCAACCTCTATAAATAAAGAGCTCATTTCATCATTTT
>JBBUKS010000044.1:9877711-9888695 GCA_038050645.1 Hedychium gardnerianum
ACAATAAAACAAGATAAAATTTATTTAAATATAGATGATGATATAATAGGGGATAGAGCTCAATGGCGTAAAAGGATCCATATAGCCGACCCCACATAGTGGGATAAAGCTCAGTTGTTGTTGTTGGTTATAGAATTCTTGTTTAAAGTTTTCTTATGTGCTATCAACATGGCATCACATTCAGGCTGCATAAATAAAAGAAACAATAAACTATGGATCTTGTATGCACATTAAGTATATTTCAGATAATGTGATAATCAGTCTCATATAGTATGCGAGGATCTTTTCGTTGAGCATAAACGTAACTTTCTTCCTTTTCTTAGCTGGCTGATGGCCTCGATAAAACATGAATATGAGACAGGCCTTGAAGAATATTCTAGGTTGTTCACTTGGCCTTTTGAAAGTGAACAATCAACTATTTTGCCGCACAATTTATCTTTATCAGAGATATTCTGATGTTGAGAATTTTATTCATGCACATTTCTTCCTTTGGCTATGCTTAATTTACTTTCAAACTGTCATGGCTTATTATTGAGGGTTCTATGAAATTATTCTTGTGCATACCAAATCTACAAACAATCTGAGACTTCCATCTATGCAATCTGATATTCCTGATAACCTATGAAATTCCTCCAGTGGCCTTATTATTTGTCTATCGAGATTACAATAACAAATTAAGATATAGATATTTAGTTGGATGATTAAAGCTTCAGCCTCTCTACTGCTTTATAAATTACTTTTTATTATCTAGTTTTTTTTTATTTGTCTCATTTGTAATGAAAATTCTTCTTCGCATTACTTAGTCTTATTTTCTCGCCCTAACTCTGTGCTCTGCTTTGCATTATTTCCATATTCGTGCAGAATTTCGATGGTAACATAAAATGCATTCACATAAATGCAAAATTTTCATGAATTTTTTATTTGTTTTCTCCACTCTTTCTTATATCTATAGATGAAAATGTATTATATAGGTGGCGGAACGGGCTTTGTTTCTCTGGAACAATGATCACATTATCAGCTTAATTGCTCAAAACCGCAGTGTGATACTGCCCATCCTATTCGAGGCACTAGAGAAGAACATGCAAAGCCATTGGAACCAAGCTATTCACAATCTAACAGCTAATGTTCGCAAGATGTTCTTCGACATGGACAGTCATCTGTTTGAAGAGTGCCAGCAGCAACACCTAGACAAAGAAGAAAAAGCCAAATATTTGGAAGAGCAAAGGGAGTCGGCATGGAGAAGTATAGAAGCTGCTATTCAATCCAAGGCTTCAGAAGACATGGTTCTAGCCAATTAGCCAAATTTTTTATGTGAGTAAATTATGTCCTCTCCCGACAACTTTCTCATGCATGATTCAAAGATTTTTTTGCATTGCCCCTACGGGTACGGTACAGTGGTAAACTGACCTCTAAATTTACCCGATAGGTGAGGTGAAACAGGAATCAAATTAGTCGGACAAAGAAAATCTTCATCTATTTTCACCCATTTCAAATAGTGATGTCATTTTTTCTTTAGCCCAATCATATAAACACTTGTTAAACTATCATTGCATCAAATAAACTACTAGATTGGTTCCTTGAATTTCTTGGTTTGGTTTCTGATTCAGATAAGATTTGGTGGCGCAGGATGCAGAACAGTGGAATCCATGAATTTTTGGATGAACAACAGCATCAGAGAAGCATGTTGACTTCTGCACCTTCACATTTCAAATCATCAGGATATATATACAAAAAAAAAAAATGTCTTGAGGATTTCAGTAAGTCTAAGAAATCTGGCATTATCTCTCCAATTTATGAGTTCTGTTGTTCAAAGATGGATCACAATTGTGGCAGAGCTTTAAGTTATGCATTCGAGTGATGTTACAAGTGAGAGAGTTCATAGATGTCATAATTACGACCAAAGAGTGAAGGCTCTTAGAAGAGGACCGTTTCCATTTTTGTTTTTTAAGCTTGTTTATGTGCAATGTGTTTCTCTGAAAAATATTGGAAGGTATGATCAAGTAGGAAAAAGAAAAGTTAAATCAATAATAACTATTTTTTTGTTTTAAAAAATAATTTATATGTTATTCAATAAAAAAGTAAATTTAAAGTTTTATGTATTATTAATAATTGATTTGATAAATGTATATAGGACAATCAATTTAATAAAATATGTATATAGGCATTCAGAATTTTTTAACTTAAAATAAATAAAATATTAATGTTGGTAATGATGGGGCTTGATTATTGAATTGTTCGATAAAAAAAATCCTTAATTCATTGTTTTCTTCTTTTGAGTTGTTGTTTTACTTCTTTCACTTATTTTCATAAAAAAAAAATTCAAAATTATTTATTGGTCAGAGACGAGAGCACTTGCGTCAAAGGAAATACTCACATATTCCACCTTTTTTTTTTGTTTTAGTATTTATTTCAAATCAAAAAAAGTGTTTTCAAGAACTTGATCTATCCAATTACACATCCTTTTCTATCTGTTATTCTGTTCTTCAAGCCAAAAGTCCCTATTGACAAACAATTCAATAAAACTTATCGATCGAGTGTTAAAAATAACGAACATACCAAACGTCTTCAACAATACTAGACATAAAATAAAAATAGATTTAAGGGAGCCACCACCAATCCATTCAAGTTGATAACTTATCCTCATATAATGGTCACTGTTCAAAGACTGATAATCACCCGTGATTTATCTCTCTTCCAGATAATAAAAGACCACCCTAGAGGGGCCGCCGAGGTGACAGTTTCATCTTTTGCCACCAAATTGATAACATGTTGGGTAATATTGACAATTTTATTGTGCATGAATGAACAAAAAAAAAGGTGACATCCAAACTCCATATAATAATTTCCGAATTCAGGGATTGAAATGCGGCTAACTTTCTTGTTTCTTCATCACACAAAAGGCATGTATCACATATCATCTAAAACAAAAGAACTGGACAGATTTGATCCCAATCCCACAAATTTTTGATGTGTGGCAATCATACTTACAGTGGAGGAACATCGAGTTGTCGAACATTTACCCGAGAATTTATTTTTAAAAAATGCCACTGTAAAAGTAGTAACTTATCTGATTATTGTTTTAGATCAAAAGAAAAGGAAGCTATTTATGGCATGCACCTCCAATCAACAAGAGGCCCTCAATACGAATTTGTTCATGAAACAAAAACAGAAATAGAACTCTCACCTTCGGTATTTCTATCAACTTTGTCTGAGTGATATTTACAAGACAACACTGAGTTACTTTCTCTGAAGTCGAGCGAGGAGAAGTAATGCAATATCATTAATTTGAGAATTGGAACACTTTTACCAGCATCTTACTCGTGAATAGAAAGTGCACATAATACGTCCAAAGGACAGGTACAAGGATTCAAAAGAACATTGCATGGTCCATTGCTCGAAGCAGATTTGCGTTGACAAACTAAATGGTCAAAGCCAGAACGACTGCCACAAAGCATGTGAGAACCATGTTGTATGCTGATAACCAATCTCGAACATAAATATCCTGCAAAAAATGAGTAAGAAAATTGGTAACTTCAGATTTCCAGTCTAATTGATGAAGCTAGAGTTCTTGATAATGCAACTGAATATTGTAGATTCAAAGCTCTAAATAATAAACTCCCAGTTCAAAATCAACTAATTAAAAATGGTGAGAAAGTTGATCAACTGTGTTTCATGACTGTCGAAGTTGCTGCAATACGTAATTTAGGTCAAGACTCTTAGGTGGAACAGTGACATTTCAAGTCTTCTTACACGTGAGAAGTTAATGCTACATACAGGAACATGTGAATTTTCCACATTTTGGATACAGTGTGAATCGTGAATTAAAGACCCAAGAGTACACTAATTGTCTGCCATACCGTTGACATAACTCCACTCCTGAATCAGGAACGTAGATGTGGTCATTTTGACAAAGCACTGGAGTTTCAGACTCCAGATTGCCTGAATGTCTTGGTAAGCTAAAATCATTAGTCACCATACCCTTTTGTTGGTTGTTCACTACAGTAAGTTCCTTGTCAAATGCCTAATTATTTCCTCTGAAATTAGGGCTTCATTCATCAACAACACGAGAACCATTTTAGAGCGTCTAGCAAACAGTTTAGTTGCCTATAATTAGATTCCATTTATTGGCTCCATTTTGAGCTTGTTGATGAGCACAGCACTTGTCTTGACTCTTGAGCTCAGCCAAAAAGGCTTAAATGGGAATAGTTCAATTGGAAGGATAACTAGATCAAAAATCCTTTTTAATGAATAAACTTGAACAAGGTCGACCAGACCGCTCAACTTACACCCTTTTTTGCTTCTTAACCTGCATCAGCTACATACTTCCTCAACAAAATCAAAACCAAAACAAATATATATATAATTTTACTCTGTCTATACTGCACTCTCATAGCTACAGAAATGAAATTAAGTATTACTTCTGGTGTAGGTAGTTTAAGATTTTCTAAGAAACAAGAGCTTAGGTGACTAGGCAACCACCGGAATAAACTTGCTTGTCTAGCAAGGTCCAAAAAGTTTCAAGCAAAGCCTAGCCTAGTTCTAGCACGTAGGAAATTACCTGAACAAGTTTGGACATAGGTTTTTATGGCTACACCAGATCGGTACCGAGTCACATCAATGTGTAGCAAGAATTATAGATGACAATATTGCAAAATTTCAGACCATAACAGCAATGTTTTTTGCAATTAAGATTTTCACAATTTTCCAAATGCCTGTTCTGTGACTTGCATAAAAGCATGCAAGCTATCTTGAAATGCATCTGAAGGCATTCCACAGATAGATTCTCTTTTAACATGCATGCATCATCATCAAATCATCTTATTCTAACTCTTCAGGATTATGAATCCATCTCACCATTGAGCTTATATAAGGTTATGTTGCCCCCGGGGCAATGGTGCGATGGTTAGGCCCTCCAATGGATAATCAAGGGGTCTAAGGTTCGAATCTCAGCTACGGCGCATTGCAGGGAATTTTTCCTCCAATGAGAAGCGGGCCTTAGAATACTGATCATTTGGATGAGCCTCCATTAGCGCTTCCCAATTTACCCTGATGGCCGGTGGGAAACTTCCGTGGGGCCGGGCCGGTCACCCCAGGTCCGACGTTATCCGACCTGGTTAATCATAGGAGGAAGATGGAGTAGGTAGAAAGCTTTGGAATAGTTAGCTCGTCCTCTAAGATGTAGTGGTCATTGTGGAGGGTGAAGTTGTGGGATCGGATCATTTGAGATGCTAAACTCACAAACCAAGGTCCCTCAGGGGCACTAATGTTTTCTTTCTCAAAGGTTCTCCAAAAGAATGGGAGCCTCTGTGTGCTATTGTTGGGTAAATGATGTGGAAGATAGAGTAAACTTGTAGAGCCCATAATTTATGACCCACGATGAACCATGAGATGGTCTACTAGTCAAATCGAAGCTTGTTCTGGCTTCGAATATTTTTATCATTTTTTTGTTATTATTTTTCAGGTTTAGGGTGGGGTATTTTTTTATTTTGCATGGTTAGGGTTAGAGTCTATTTAAATATTTGTTTAGTTATTTTTTGAGGAGTTTTTTTATCAATATTAGTTTTCAGTCGCTGTCTCTTCTCCAAGAATGACGAGTTTTGCTTTTCTATTTTCTAGTTTTTTGCTAAATCAACAGGTTGTAGAAGATTATTTTTGATATTCATAGTCGAATCAATAGGATCAATATCTTGCGTTGCATCAGTTGGTATAAGAGCTGAACTGATCTTGTAGAATCATGACACCGAGAAGACAACAATGCGTCGATAATGCTTTTGATTATGATATGGAGCAGTGGTTTCGAGAGATGATCGATGGACGATTTGACCTATTTGTGGATTAGCTAACAGAGAAGATGACAACGATGTTGGGAACATTGAATAGAGGAAGTCTGGTCCAAGTCAATAACATTCATTGAACAAACTCGGTAGAGGAGGAAGAGGACGTTTTTGACGAGGCTCCTTGTAGGCGTCGTAGAGCATCTGATAAATTTGCTCGTGACTTCGGGCTCCAGCCGCAAGATAAGTCTGTCCCTATGTCCTTCTCCAAAACTGATGTCGTAGGACTACAAGGAGGATCATACTACGGGATCCTCCCAGATCACGACAAGGTCTGGATGGAATTCAACCTCGACGAATGATCCCTTCGTCAGTGACAGCGAAATTGACATCTCCACTGATTATATCTTCATTGGCGTCTTGGGATTGTCGAATTCGTCTTCTCATGGTCTCTCTACTACCATTACAAAAAAAAAAGATAATTTGCAATGAATTTCATTAAATAATTCATCGCAAATAATAATTGCGACAAAATATTTTTGTCGCAATTAAGTCATCGCCAAATTATGTGACGAAATAATATAAATTTGTCACAAAATTTATAATAAATTTTGTTTCATCGCAAAATTCGTTGCAATTTTATGACGAAAAAAAATTCCGTCGCACAATTCACATCAAAATTCAACTCGTCCCAAATGCAAATTTACGACGAAAATGATTTTCTTCGCAAATTTGCGACGAATCAATTTTTGTCACAAATCTGTGATGAAAATAGAATAAATTTGTGGCAAAACTCAATTTTTTTCATAGAATCTGTCCATTTATGCATTCTATCATGTATACAATTAATACAAACAAACCTGTTTATTTCAGATGAACATACACACAATTCCAATTCATACATACATATACAACAGATATATACATGAAACACAATAACTTTCCCAAGTCATCAAATACATATAACACATAAAAATTTGATTTTAACAAAGATACAAATACAAAATAAACAAACTTAAATAATCTAAAACACATACAAATTATTCAAGTCATCATATACAAAAGATCCAATAACATTCTTCAAGTTCAACAAGTCATCATATCCAAAATATCCCATAACAAACGGTCTCAAAATGAGGAAAAGATACAAAAAGAGATCATCGTCCTCTTCTTTCTTGGCAGACACTTCCTTCTCTTTTCATACTTTCTCTTCTTCTTTTCCTACATAAGAAAACAAACAAATAAAAAGTATCATTTTTAACAAGAAATAAAATCCTATAAACTAACACAAAACTAAATATGTAAAGACTTACTTCTTCCGACATAAATTTCTAATTTCCACCACCTTTATTGATCTCATCAACCCTGTTCGAAATAAATTAACAATACTAATACAAAAAATGAAGGTTTCACAAACTCAATCAAATAACAAACGCTCAAAAATACTAATTTTGAGACAAATAACATTCATACACAACAAAATCAATCAGAATCATCACCATCATCATCATCATCACCGGGAGGAATCTAACTTGGAGCAGCGCTTAACTGAAGATGTTGCATTATGAAGTTCTGTTGTTAGTGCAAATTGCTAATTTGCTGATATCTTTGCCTCATTTTCTGATCCCTTTGCAATATTATCTCCTTTAAATTGCTAACTTCTTTAGTCAAGTTATTTATTTGTGCCCTTACTATTGGTAGGGTGAAAGAAGATGTACTAGCAACTCTATAAGTTCTGCTAAAAAAACTCATTCTCAATATCCTTCCTCATTTCGGTCCACCATTCGCCTCCAGCCATATACTCATATTATTACTAACAGAGGGTTCAGATCCATCATTATCATCACTAGTACCCGAACTTCTCTGTGTTAGCTCTAGCTCATTATATCTCTCCTGTATTATCATGAAAAAAAGTTAAAATACATTTATAATTACAATATAATAGATTTATGCATATAATTTTGATTAGATATAATAAAAATGCATATAATATAAAAAGAGAGCAGATACATAACTAATAGAATCTACTAATAGAATCTAAGATAAATTAAGATCCAAGGTTCCCATAATTAAGATATATTAGTTTCTCATTGAACAAATTAGAGGTGTGTCTACTATGTAAGTTAAACATATGTGTGGCCTAACTTTCTAAACCTTTGACTAGTACAAGATGAAAGTCATCATGAGTAATGACAATCATGAGAAGAACAAGGCAACATCACTTTGGTTAGGCCAAACAACTCTTACTTAAAAGAAGATGAGTAATCCAATATAGTTAAGTTGATTAATTCAAACCTTAATTGCTTTAGCTCTCTCCCCACTCTAAGTTTTATCTTTTTTTTTAAATGTACGGGTGAAAGTATCTATGAATAATGACTCGCTCCCCATTTCCTTGGTCTAAAAAAATATTATTAGAAATAATGAAATAGATTAAAAAATTAGTGTTTGAAATTTTTTTATTAATCTGCGTGTATGTTCATTGATTTGATCGAGCCTCCCGCATATGTCACAGACGAGTCTCCAGAATTATAAGCTTATTTTTTTTTAAATATATGAGTTATAAAAAAATAATGTTAAATAACTAAGATAGTTGAAAAAAATAAAATATTTTATAAATAAAAAATAAATAATACATGTAAAATTTTAATTTTTAGTACTTACGAATCTTTGTTAGGGACTATAGACTCTTGACTGTCTTCCTTCTTAGCAAATGAGTGTCTGGCCGAAGGAACTTGCGAATAAACTTATGAAGGTACTAGCGAAGGTACATGGGAAGGTCCTGCAATTGAAGAGGGGGGCGTAAGTACAAAACTAGGTGCTGAAGCAAACTGGCCAAGAGTATTCCGTTCATGGCCCCCATGTCGAGACTGTCAACTAAAATTGTTAGGATAAAGTAAATAAAATTTTGATTCATAATGAAGAACATGAAAAACCTTGTCATATTTAATAATAGATCAGAGAGTGCAAAATAAAACACCAAGATGTCACCTCTAATGACTTATAGAAAAAATATACTACATTCACAGATAAAATATATAAATTTAAGAATGAGACAATATATAAACAACTAATTGAGCTATGAGATTTGTAAATTTTACATTAAAACTAAATTTACTCATAAAAAAATATTACTATATATCAAAATAAAATATCATATTTTTGTTATGTTAAGATAACAAAATTATCTATCATCAAAAATCAAGTCCTGATTATCATTGTCATTGTCATCCTCATTCTCATTATTTAGTTCTTCAACATCATCATTATCCTCCTCCTCATCATCATCATTCTCATGAATTTCACTTGCATCCACGTTTATCACTACTCCGCTGGGATATTGTAAGGTTGGAATATTTTATTCCTCGGTCTGAAATGTGTTCACAACTTCCTCTTGTTGATATACAATGTCTTCTCAACGTTCCTCATTTTTTTTTATGCTTTCGTTTTACAAATTGTTAACTATGACAAAATTTGATTAAGCCGTAAAAATATTTTTTATATTAATCCGTGAGAAATTTATGAATTTTTAGAAATTTTCGGGGGTTAAAACGGAACTGTATAGAATTTCTAGGAATTAAATGAAATGAACTCTATTTAATTAGAGATGGGTAATAACATTGAACCCTAAATCACCCCTATTAAAGCGTAAGTTGTATCCTTTTTCCCAAAACCCGAAAGCTTCCTCTCTCTCTTGCGATTTCTTCCCGAACCCGAGCCTTCTTCGCGCCGTCCTCCTCGTCGCCGGCGGAGCTCCTTCTTCTTCCCCCTCCCGATTTCACAGCCTCTATCTGAGGTTGCTACACTCATTGTCGGCCACGAGGCATTGCCGGAATCGGGATTGGAGAGGTCAGGTCAGATTTCTCTTCTCCTCTTCCCTTTCTCCTCTTTGGAGAAACCGTCGGTGAGCCCTAGATCCCCACTAATATTCGGTTCATTCGGCCAGATCTAGATTGGATTTGTTCATCGGCCAGCCATCTCATCTCCTTCATCTTCGTCTTCTTGATTCCCTGCTCGAGACCGCAGCTCACTCTCGCCGACTTGAATCAGGGCACAACACAACCTCACGGTAAGCAACCCTAAAACCAGTTTCTGTTCACTTGTTCTTCTTGTTGGATTGGTGAAATTGTGAATGGTTGGCCGGGGGTTGGGTGGAGCTCGCTGTTTTGGGTCGGTTGAAGCATGTGAGGAATGGAATGGTGATCTGATCCGAGGCAAATTGGGGGATTCTGATCAGTTTGATCAGCAAGCAATCACCTTGCCATTTGGGTAGTTGATATGCAAAATTAAGCTTGCTAAATTAATTTGGAAGTTAATCCTTGCATTAGGCTAAATTCGGATTAGGGATTTAATAGATAAAGAATGCATGTAATCTTACTTGATAGGTAGATGGATGATTAGGAATTTATTTAAAGTGTAGTTGGCTGTAATTAAGCGGAAGACATGTTATTAGGCTTTAATCAACTTAGGCACATAAGGTACTCGATAAAATGTTTAGTTGAAATTTATTAAATATTCTTGGATGTTAAGATTGATTTGTATTTCCCAAATGTTAATATCAAATTTGGATAATGATAGGTTATGTGGAAATAGAGATTTGGATTTCGATCCTTACATCTGGTTGGGTAGGATCCGTTTAAATCAATACGGTTCACGTAGGAATGATAAATTCCGATACTTTAATTTAGATATTAAATTCTGGTTGGAATGGGTGAAACACAACAATAAACCTGAATTTAAGCTAACGGACCTGCAGATGGGTAGTTAACCTAATTCGGTCAGTTATGGGATTTATTTTCTATCATGGATTCGTATTGTAGCTAAAATAGTCTATATTTTATTTATAGGCTCCGGATACGATTCAGATCCTCGACTCTGAGGATTTTCTCTTCCCATGATCTATTTTGAGGCGGGTACCTCTATCCTTGTCTCTTTTAGAATTTTGAACTTAGTGCATGAATATTATAACTCTGATAGGTAGTTTTGTTACCTTACATCTATTCATGTTTTTCTGGACTTGATACTTTATTGCTTGTCCTTGTGTTGGTCTATTTAATATCCATGCAGTCTCGCTTTGTTGATTATCTGAGTTAATAAAGTGTATCAAAGTTGGGCAGGTGTGTATAGTATGCACCATAGGTCGTTACACACGTGTATGGTGTAATTCATAGGTATCCATCCTATTTGAGTATATGATACTGGGTTATGGTTTT
>JBBUKS010000044.1:9900829-9917163 GCA_038050645.1 Hedychium gardnerianum
GCGGTCGACGGTGGCGCTGAGGCTGGGTGGTCGACGTCGGCATGGTCATCAGACGGGCAGGGAAAACAAAGTCACGACGGGCAAGGCAGCAGTGGCGACTGGCTCTCGATCGTTCATGATAGTCGTCACCGGAGAACGATGGCCTGCCACTGGCTGCTCGTGGCGGGGACCTCGGAAGACACTGTGGTTCTCTTTGCTTTTTTTCGGCGATAGGGAGGTGACAACAGCGAAATTTTTCTAAAGTCGCGTGGCGGGACGACACCAAATAGATATTTTAAACGAATTTTTCTAAAGTCTAACTAATTTATTCTCATAAAATATTTAAATAATTCATTTTAAATTTCAATTTTTATTTATATATTCCTATAATTTTATTTTCTTATTATTTATCAATTATATTATTATTATTATTATTATATCCCTAATTAAATTTAATTATATCAAATTTTAATCATTTTCTGATATTTAATATATATATATATTGGATATATTATAATAATTATTAGGATAAAGTAAATATAAATTACATGTTCATTGAATGCATAATAAAGGACATGAAAACACTTATTATATTTAAATTGACACACTCAATGCATGAAACAAGATATCAATATGTCACTTTTAATGACTTATAGAAAAAAGACAGTGCATTAATAGATAAAATATATAAATTTAAGAATGAGACAGTACATAGACAACCAATTGAGTTACGAGATTTGTAAATATGCAAATTAAAACTAAATTTACTCATAAAAAATATTATGATAAAATATCATACTTTTGTTATATTAAGATAACAAAACTTATTCATTATCAAAAGTCCTCATTGTCATTTTCAATCTCAAAATTAAATTTTTCATCGTCATCCTCATGAATTTTTATCCTCTGATATAGATTTAATTGATCATAAGCGAGGATTTTGTCTCCGCCATGGCGGCGATAAAGAAGGGAGGTAACAAAGAGGGCGACGCGAGGGAGAAGAAAACGAATATGCTTGCTCGACCGTTAAGTGCAACAACAACATTTATAGAACGACTTTTCTTTTTTGTCCCCCCTTTTTGAATAATTATTTAATAAGTTTTTATTTTACCCCTTGTACTTTGATTTTTTTCTTCAAAATGCACCTTAGGTCTCAGAGATGGTATTAACTAGTTTTATCTATTCATCTCTATTAAAATTTGAACTTTGATTATAAATCTTAAATTCTAAATTCTAAATCCTTTTAATTATTCATCTGAATACTCATTAAGCTTTTGGAACGATTTCAACTTTGATATCACTTGTTAAAATCACTAAATGTGATAATAAATCATTAGTGCTATTCGTTAGAATCGACTATCTTAAATTACAAATTTAAGAATATAAATTCAATACCTCAACGATGCAAAATCATCTCCACCACTTTCTATAGCAAAGTAACAAAAGAAAACAACACAAATTTAATATAATTCAACCTAAACATACTCTAGAAATAAAATCTAAATTTAGAATATTTATTTTTTACATACAATAAACTCTATGAATATAAAAATATATAAAATTAAACCAAGTAAAATAGAAATTTTAAATTATTCAGTTATTCTCTCCTTTAGAACAATATGACGTGGTGCTTATTATTAAACATGTTGAAAAGATGATAAAAAAACACACTCAAATTTATCCTTTTGATTAAAAGTGTTAGGTCGATATCACAAATAAGAAGAAAAAATAGGCCAAGAATTTAGTGTGCTTCGTAATAAATTGATTATGAAACATCAAATGACTTATTGTTGGTGGTGGAATTAAATTAAGTCAAGTGGAGGCAAACTATTGGATAAATAATGCAAGTTCTCACTTCCCATTATTGATGATGCCAATGGATAATATTCCACAATCATATTCATTACATAGTGGATCACTATGTGACATAAATTCAATAATAAATGATCATTTCCCCCAAATATTTAAATAATTTCATGAAAATGACTCCATCGCTATTATATCACTTTAAATTATTAAAGTGGTAAATGAATCGAATATTTATTATTAATTAAATAAATAAATTTAAATAATTTATTAAATTAAATATATATAATTCAATTTATTAATATTTATAAATTATATTAAGAATAACATTTATAAATCATATTCACCAATAAAATTTTTTATTAATAATTTAAATAAATAAATAAATTTTTTTAAAAATAAATAAATAAATTTATATTATTAAATTTAATAATTAATTAAATAAATTTGAAATATAAAAATTTTAAATAATCAAACAAACTTAAATTGAGAATTCAATAATATCAAACTCAAATCAAATTTGAATCAAATTCAAACTTATGGAAAAAAAATCAAATTAAATTTGAATATTCATTTTAACAACTTAATTTATTTTAGATTTATCTTGACTCAATTATTTTATTAAATAAATTTGAACATCAACTTACTCATTTTAAGGTCCTAATCACTATCATTATCCAAAGCTATATCATTAATAATTTAATTCAATTTTGTTAAAAAAAATAGTTTAAAAAAGGGAGATAAATATTTATTTATCTAATTTAATTTCATGCCCACCACACAGTTTGCAAATTGATCCAGAATTTTATACATACTTGCGCAGGACACCACTCGCTCTTATTCCCCAATTCAGCGCCGCCTCGGATTCGATCGGCGGCGGTGCCTGGCCGTGCCGAAGATCCCGCAGAGCATGTCACATCCGCGGACGTCCGGCGACGGCGGGTCGGCGGCCGGCGGCACCGCGGCGGCGCGGAACGCCTGCCTGCGCCCTTCGCAGCTGCCGCCTTCGCCGCGGCGATGATTGGAGGTGGATCCAACGGACTGCGACCGCCTCAGCTCGCCGCCGCCGGCCTCCTCGTCGGAGAGGAACCGCTCTTCCCACACCAGCCCCGAAGAGCCCGAACGCCGGAAGGTTACGGCGGATCTCTGCAGCTCCGCCATCTTCTTCTTCCTCTGTTTTTTCTCTTGTTGTATTTCCTTTTATGGCTTTTGAATAGAAGAAGAAGCGATAGTGTTCTTATCCTAATGAAAACAAGTTATGGTCAACATCTTATCAATTATAGAAATTATATTGCCCCAAGGTCAAGGTGTTCAAACGAAAGATGAGAATTTAAAATTTAATTATAATATATTATTTGTAAAAAAATTTATAATAAATTCGAGAATATTAATTATTAGGATGAACATTTAAAATTTTTTAAAGATCAAATTAAAAATTTAAATATTTGATGTCAATTAAAAAAATTATAAAAATTATAAAAATTCTCTCTTAAATTTAAATGAATTTTTATAAATACTTTTAAATATTTTATTAATGTTTATATTTTTTCCAAATTATATCAATCAAATGAAATAACTTAATATTAAAATAAAATGACTTAGAATAAAATCAATATTATGTTTCAAACGATTTTTTAAAATTTTTATTAATGTAAAAAATATAGAGAAAAATTAAAAGGGCTTTATTTTTTATTATCAAAAGATTTTTTTAAAAATATCAAAAGATTTCATTCTAAAAGTTATTATAAATTTTTTTTATTCGATTAATTTTGATTGAAACTATTTTAATATATTGTATTTTTTAAAAAAATTAATACGTAATAATTTTGACTAAAATTATTATATTTTTTAATGGTTCATTTTGAAAATTTACCGTGACAACCGTTTTGAAAAGGCATGGAAAGGAAAAAAAAGTCAATGTGATCCTATTGTTTTATAGGAAAAATAAAATAAAATTCTTTTTTAATATATATGCTTTTGCGTAATTTAGATCTCCACGTCAATTAATTAGTAGACACGTGGAAGATTTCAAGTCTTTTTAAAATTTCACTGTATGTTTAATGATTTAAATGTTGACTCGGGACTACTATATAACTATTAAATCTTTCAAATAATTAATTAGTCATTTAAGAATTAAATTTTAACGATAAATTATTTTTAAAAATCAATAAAATAATAATTTTAAAAATATTAACTACGATTAATCAATTTTTTTATAAAATTAAATTAATCATCTTTAAAATTAATCAATTCAAAATATAAAATATATGAATTATTAAATAATAAATTAATAATAATAATTTAAATGTCAGAGAAATGTTCTTTTATTTTAAAAAGATAACGTCATTTTAGAAAAATATAAAAAAAAATACAATTTATATTTAAAAATACCCATAGAAAATAATTTTAACTATAATTATTTAATAATTTTAATTATGTTATAACTTTAATTAAAATTGTTTTTAAGTGCTCCATGTTAAAATAATTTTAATCAATAATTTTCGCTAAAGTTATTACAATAACATTGTTATTGGAAAAAATATTTTATATTTTTTAAAAATGAAATGCTTAATAAAAATAAAGTTTTTGTCGATTTAAATTAATACACAAAGGAAGAAAATTAAAGTGATAAAAAATATATATTTTTATTTGAAGAACTTAGATATAAAAAAATTGGAAAAAATGCTCATTCTATAGTTTTTTTAATATATTAATCAGAAGATTTATTTACTCACAATAAAATTTAAATCCGAATTTTAATAATAAATAATTATATTACACAAATTCTTTCTTTTTATCAAAGAAAATAATTGAAAATAAAATATTTCTTTCCCTAATCTAGCAACCCTTCATTAACATCTATATAACATAATATCATGTAAATCAATTTTCACACCTTTCAATATTCATTTCAGTTAAAAAAAAACATTTTCAAATTTGAACCTAATAAAAAAAATTCTAAAAACACAGTGATTTCACAATAGTTGAGAGATGCTAAATTCTAATACAAAATCTAAATAAAACTGGAATTATGGTAAATTGATGTATTAACACTATAAATTTAAAGTTTGCTGCTAAAATTTACCAAACAACACTTTTTGATCTCCTAAAGTTGCAGCAAGAATTTCTGAAATAAATAGATTAAATGCACAAGAAATAGTTGGATGTGGAAGGCTTCAACAAGTGTTGGTGCTTTCAGAATGGAGTGGCTTCAGAGCATTAGCATGCACCGCAGCTCTTTCGACATGATCCATAATAGTCTGGAGTCCCTAACATGTACACCGCATTCTTCTCGCATTCCCCCATCGCGGCCCAATTGGAGCAATTATCATCTTCATCCGTGCACTCCTCGTCAGGAACAATTGGTTGGTTGCTCGGGTTGATGTTCCTCACATGGATCCATTTTGTTGCAGTCCATTTCTCTCCGTCGAGTACTGGACAGCTATTGTGCAGGCTTGTCGCGTCTGGAGTTGCATCGGGATGAAGGTTGAAGAAAAGAATGGCACTACCTTTGACAGGTTTCACAGCGTAGCCAGTCGCTGCACAAGGGTGGTCCTTCGTTTGGGCGTGTTTTAGCTGTCGAATGAGTCAAGTTAGAACACTTGTTTATTTAAATAAATTATTGAATCAAGCTATCATTTAAATAAAATTTTGAGCAATGGATAGAATGAATAATCTCACCTCTAACTGAGGGAAAATTGTTTCACCACCCCGAGAAATGGTGGATAGATACATAAGAACAGTCGCAACCCGGTGACCAGCAACAGCCAATCTCGAAATATCATGATAATAATCATAATGTGGTTCATAACTTTCATTGGCTGGTGTATGCTCTATCAGCATGTCCTCTCCATATTCTGTGAGCCAGAAGATTATTAAATTGCCGGGTTAAGTATATTCAAAAGGTTTCAGGAATCGAGTATAATACCCTTTGGAAGAAAGGTCCACGATGATATTCTTTCCTCCACTTTGGATACAACTACATCCTGTAAAAGAAAATACGAGAAATATAACAGGATTTCACACGCACATACACTGATGTATACTTTGTTATGTAACCAATGGGCTTGGAACTTCAAGGAATCTTGTGGAATGACAAACTTATTTTCATCTGAAATCTTGTGGTACTTGTGACCAGGAGTGAAGATGATCGATAATATGACGTAAATGTGAGCAAGTTGATGTATATATGATTTGAGGATGATTGATAACAGAAAAATATAATAAACTCTAGCAAGTTGATGTGTAATATAATTCGCACTGCATCAAACATGGTCTCTGTATTGAAGAAGTTGAGGGAAAATGCAGGATCTTGTAAGTGGAAGTTACGATAATATTATCTTGAAAGAATCGAAGATTTAAGGTATTCAGTTCTTCAATCAGGCACAACAAAAGTAACCTGGCCCCTGGGCACGAACACTCCGCTGCTGACGTTAATGCTATACATCACACTGTTTTCTTGGCTGGCATCAACCACTAATCTCTCTAGCTTGCCTTGAGCCTGCAGTAAACAAGTAGTTTTCTTACACAATTACATACAATGAACAATTAGGGAACTTATTGGGAAAGTAAATTACCAAGGCAATTAGATGGTCACAATCCTCATCAGAAAGAAATTTTTCATAAAAGAACACCCTAGATAAGTGAGATGCCAAGTGGTTAAGCAGAGTAACCGAATAAAGGAGAGGAGCTGGTGATGCAAAGTTGATCAATAAGGGGAGTACCCCATGTGCTAAGAAGGATATCAGGAATTTTCTTCATATCATATCTTATCCATCACTAGAACATCAGCACCACAATTAATACTGACCTTGGTTGCCATGACAGTTGAATCACTTTTGAGGGATCAAAAGGAATCGGGACGGTTAAATTGTCTTGTTGCAGAAGAGGAACACGTTCCGATGATTTGTCTCCCAATTTAAACCTGCAAAATTGAGAATAACAAGGTCAAGATCATCAGTTGACTTGGGATATCCTTTCTTTGTTCACTGCATAGTGAAAGTTAGTACCAAGTAAATTAGGATAATGTTTGCATGTATGACAAAGCCTATAAATCATTATGAAAAAAAAATGATCATATTGTTCCATTGAGTCCTTGTTTTGACGAATACAACAGTAAATGTCATAGGAATGTTTAATAAATCTGGAACATTGAACATCTCAGAAGAAATGTATGGCAGAGTGAAAATATTTTCGACCCTCAATGAAGAAGAGAGCATCAAGTATCAACAATTTGTACTGCTTCTTTATGATGAAAAAATTGGTATGAAAAGTAAAACTAAATAAATAATTTTGGCAACAAATAACAATGTGAAACATTTAAGGTTGGTTCAGCTGAGAACAATATTCGAGTTCACTAAAAAAGTGAATCAAATTATTCCTGATAAATCCTGGTCCATATAGATTAAATCATATCTCCATAAAGATAAATTACTTGAACCTTAATGTTCAGATTTTTATAGTTCAGAAGACAAGAGAGTCATTTACATCATTAACAAAATATTACTTGGCTATGAAGATTTATGCAAGCATTTGTGGTACATGAGATGCTGATTTGGCGAGATAAAGCCAAAGGTAAACTTATCAAACCAAGAAGGCCTTGAATCAGAGAATATATCATTATTGCTAAACTAGTTTCTACTTGAAGAGAAGAGGGAACAAAAGATCCCACAAAATTCATTTCAAACATAAAGGAAATGGGTTGTAAGGTTGGACATGAGTCCTTCATTTCCATGATAAATAATCAAAACAAATTGTGCATAGAACTACCCTAAATAATCCCAGGAATTTATTTTCCAGTTCAGAAGCAAATTCTTTCATTACATAGCATGCTTGTTTCGAACAGTGCTGCTTCAGGTCTTGGAAATTTATGGGTGTACATCAAAAAAGGCCTCATCCTGTGGCAATCTATCAAAACTCAGGGGCATGGCATTTGAAACAAAAATTTCAACTGACCGCAACATAGATTTATCGCCTAGAATCGCGTAAACTTGTTTCCTTTAGATCAGTTGCATAAAGAAGCTTATTTTTCTTTCAAGCGAGCAAAAAAAAAAGGGAAAAAAAGGACTTTTCTGATGCTCATGCTCGGAGATGCGGAACCAGAAATGAAAAATCCATATATGCACAGGAGAAGAGGAATTGACGGCATGAGAAAGCCTAGAAAGATCACAATCTGATCGACTCGATCCGATTGGACCCAGAAACCATGAAAGGAACCAATCAAGCGGAAGGTATCCATCAAAAACGGCGCAAAGGGATCAGGGATCGAAATCTTACTCGCGGGAGGAACATGGCGAGGGAAAAGCTGAGAGAACGGCCATGAAAAGAGCAAGGAAGAGGCGAAGCCGGCAGCGAGTCGCCATTTTCTTCGCTCGCGCTTTCCTCACTCTCTCTCTCGCGATCGAACCACGCACTCGCATTTATTTTATTTTATTTTTATTCTATTTAAAAATATACTATAAATAATAAATCAAAATTATTCCATATAAATAAAAAAAATCATAATAATAAAGGAGTAATTATCCTTAAAAATACATCTATTTTAAAATTTTCTTATTTGCCGCCTAAAAATTTACCTTTCATAAGCGACTCACTTAGATCCCTAAACTTATGCTTAGACTAAATCGACTATAATTAATAAAATTATGTTCATAATTATATAAAAACAATATCTCCAAACAGCTAACAATGCCATCTAGACGATCGGTCGGTGACCGTTATTGTTCGGAGAGTCAGTCGAGTAATAGTCATAATCGTTTACTCGTTCCGCGATCATTGCTATTTCAGTAAGGAGCTCCAAATTCTGAATCTTCTCTTTTGTTAGATGAGAAATGAGGCACCTCTACGAGTATGATCCCGAGTCTATACCCTTTCGAATGGCCCTCTGACTTGAGTTTCTATGCAATGCTTGGAAGAGGTGCATTTTCGCACTCGAATAAGCTCAGAGTTTCAATTTGTTCGTGACCTTCGCTTGGTAAAATCCATTTTTAGAGTTGGGTTTTGTCGAATTCCGATCGAATTGTTAAACTATGAGATACACCGAATGAAGTCTTTTAACATTGCACAATGATAGCTTACGCATAAATACAGCTCCTTCCGTTCCCGATACGATGCTGAAGGCATCGGCTTTCTTTGATTGCTCAAAAGGGTTGATGACTATCGAGAGCATACTGGCAAAACACGATTGCAGTCGACCTGTTTCATCACTAAATGCAGTTCATACCGAAAAGCCACTTCGTTCAACCGACCGAAAGAAACTCAATACAGATAGACATCTTATAGGAACCAATCTCCTCCTTTGCGTCTATCCATTTTGCCCGCGAAGTTAGAGCAGTTCTACCGCATCAAGCTGAAGGCTTCGCGAAAACGTCCTAGTAGACTTAATGCCGTTGCTGCAATGTGATGTCCGGTCAATCCAGCAATATCTAGTTGCTCCCTTGGGGATGCATGCTCAATGTAATTATCCGGTAGTAACACGGGCCGCCACTGGTGATTCAAACAAAGATGAACTCACAGAGGTGATTAAGTCGTGAAAAGATAGGAGAAAAACGATACCTTCGCTCTTCCATCGAGCAAGCCATCAAGAGCCAGGAATTGTGAAACATGAGCACCAAAGCCGCCGATAGTTCCTTCCTCGACCGTTATCAAAAACTCATGGTCCTGACATAGCTCTCGGATGAGCTCAATGTCGAGTGGCTTGCAAAACCTTGCGCTAGCGACAGTTACCTCGATACCGAGACTCGCAAGCAAAGATCGGGCCTTCAGGCAATTCTGAACCATCACACCATAGCCGAGAAGAGCCACATGCTTTCCCTCGACTAGGATCTCTCCCTTCCCGATCTGAAAACAAGCAATTCAAGACCATCAAGACCACCAAATAAATCCAACAGTTGATTAGCAGTTTAACTGGCAAAGCGGTTGAGGTTATGGGAAGGATGTAGTAAGTGAAAATACTAAACAGAATAATTAAGGAAAGGAAAATACGAAAGACACCTCAATAGGAGTCCCGTTATGTAATGAACTACCATTTCCTAAAAGGGCGATCCTAGGATACCGGAAGCAGATAGGCCTATCATCGATACGAACAGCAGTAGCTACCATGTCAACAAGTTCATCTTCGTCTGATGGTGCCATGACAATCATATTTGGCAAGCATGCCATGAATGTAATATCAAAAATTCCTGATTGAGTTGGACCTTCAGATCCAACAAGCCCAGCATTACTGATGGCAAATCTTACAGGAACTTTCTGCAGATCCACATCTTCAATGACCTACAAAAAAACATAACTTTTTCAAATTTTACTATAATTCATGGTCGAAGGAACTCATTTAGAGTAATATATTTGAGTAACCATGTAAAATGATTGTCATTTGTTTTAAGTGTATGATGGTACTTCAGTAAATGAGCTTTATCTTCTTATTCTAGAAAATTAAAATTCCAGAATCCCATGGACAAGACACTACAAAAAAAATTAAAAGTAATAGAGAAACAACCCAAGAAAAGAACTAGATTAGATGTTCAAATACTATGTTCATCATGAATAATAGTGTATAATAAGTGTTGTGTACGGACCCTGGTAATTTAGGTAATGACTACTAAGATGGCCCAGAGGATGCAAAACACACCTTCAAAAATCCTGTTATGGTGCAATTTTTTATGATCATATGTGTACAAGCAGCAGACGCAATCTTAATGAGTTTGGAGAGAGAGCAGTTCAAGAACAAAACCCTAAAAATATATTTAGAAAGTAGCTAGCCCTGTATGGGGAGGTAAACATTTGAAGACAAGGAAAAGAATATCACCTGATCATATCCTCTTTGTAAGAACGTTGATGGAATTATGCAGAATGGTTTCATGCCTCCACAAGATAATCCTGCTGAAAAAGTAATAGCATGTTGTTCTGCCATTCCTACATCAAAGAATCTATCTGGAAATCTGGACTGGAAAAGCTTAAGAGATGGATCGACTGCAATGCCAGTATGGACTATCACAATTGATTCGTCCCTTTCTGCTTCTGCTGCTAGAGTTTCCACAAGAACATCATTGAACGTCCTGAGGCTGCTTTTCATGGACTTCAAATCTGATACTAAAGGGCATGATTTTGAGGTAACTGTTCAACACCAAATTGAGAATATATTGACCACTTAGAAAATCTGCAATTACAGCCTAGATATATGTTTCCAATTTATGTTTGCATGTGCACACTTGTGCATACACACACATATTGTTACATCATATACGATGAGTGGTATAGAGACCTTGCCCTGCAGCATTCTGTAATACAAAAGGATTCGATCATTTACCTTCCTCAGGAGATTCCAAGTCCTTCTCATCCTCTGTGATGACATGTACTAAAACAGGTCCTGTTGAATCTAATAATGTCACTTCATTAAGTACACAAACTAGATCATCAATATTGTGCCCATCAACTGGTCCAATGTAGTACAGTCCAAGTTCTTCAAAGAGAGTAGCTCCAAGAGGACCAATCATACCACGTGCGTACTCATCTACTTTGGCTGCCAATTCATGCACAGTTTTACCAATTCTTTTTGTTATTCCCTGGCATCAGCATACATGAGAAAACACACATTAGTTCGGAAACACAAGCATTGGATGGTTAACAACTGAGGCAACACACACACACAGTAGTTCAGGAACACAAGCATTGGGTTGGTCAACAATTGAGGCAATAAAACGAATGAAATAAGACCCATATACCAAAGCAGCTTCACCTATTTGAAATTCTGTCGAGTAACGCTTAAAGTTAATCAACATAAATATTTCCCAAACAAACTACATAAAACTCAGGTTCTTTGTGTCAGAATTTAACTAGCATGGTAATTTTTGTCAACCTAGCATATGGAATTATCATACTGCTTAGATATAAAAATGTTACTGAATTGAGAATACATGTACCTTTGCAGCTTCCCTGAATCTCCGGAAAGATCTACTAGATTGGAGTTTGCTTAGACTACTGGAGAGAGGACTGATTGCCATTTTTGATCCATCATCAAGCTTAGGATGTAAAGAATGCTTACTATCATTTAAAATCACTATCATGTTAGAATCAAGATATCCAGCATTGCTCATTGCCTCATAGACCTGACCAGCCATTGTTGTCCAATTATTTATAATTGCCACAACACGATTCTTCTTTCCTTGAATATCTCTTGCAACTGCCATGCCTGTGGAAAATAATCAATGTGAGGACCAATTTTTTTTTATCGTCAACCCTATGTCAAGAGTAAAATACACATTGAAATTCAAACAAGGATTTTCTACTGAATTAAGGAACAATAGATAAGCTTCATTAGTCAATATTCAATATCATTGTTTAAAATAATTATAATAATAAGAGTAACAAAAGCTAACAATTTTTCACTTGATTGCAGTAAACAGTGAACTATCCTACAAAATAAGGCCTGATGGGAAGCAGTGATGTAAATGAACCACCAGCAATTGGACAATCCGATATGAAGTAGACCATGCTTTCAATCTAAGTGCAATTGAGTGTAGAAATGGTAAATACTCCTCAACTTTAGACAGATGAAATTAAATTTCCATTTTTCCAGTTAAATAGAAAAGTTGGGTTGCTACAAAAGTTAAATCTTTTACAGTTCCACTCACATCATTACAACAATTCAATCTGAACATGATAAAGCTTCAATAATTCTTTAGATGTCATACCTTCAGATTCATTAACAAATATACATTTTGAAAAATTGCCTAAAGTGACGCACCAACAATCAGCTGTACAAAATATTGACAAACATTTTAACAAATTTATGGGGAAAATATGTCAAGAAACTCAATCTTCATCATAATAATTACCTAGAATTGGCATATGGATCCTATTGCTCCATTTACAAGTAATATTCAGATAAAGCACTTTTAACTTAATTTTGCAATTCTTGTCTAACTGTAAAATGCATTGTAGGTTATTTAAGAATGTCCATGTTATTCGTGGCTAAAATTTCCTCGCATAGATATGTAAGGAATCCTTTTCGAGAACCACAAAAGTACAACAAAAAAGAGAAAAGGAAACAAGTTACAAATCTTTAAAAAAGCCTTCTCAGTACATATATGTTAGCCAACATGTAGAGGCATGATAATCAATATGGCACTGGCTAGAGAATTGACAGCAGTATATCTGGAATATTGTCAATCATCTCTTGGAGACATAGTTTATCTTATGAACTCAAAAGGGCACGGCAAAATATTGAATGGAATATTAAAAATGGGGGAGAAGGCAGGGATACGTAAGAGTACCAAGCCCGGCAGATATACTATTGCATCCATGCCCAGCTCCAAATGCATCATAGTCACTCTCTGCTCGAGAAGTGAAACCCGAGAGACCTTTTTTTTGCTTAAGTGTATGCATAAGAGCGCGCCTCCCAGTCAGAATCTTATGTGCATAAGTCTGTATATGATGGAACAAAAATTATTCAATAAAGGATCTAGCATTGACATGCAATGCAGTTGAAATTGCATCATTTTTAGTTAACAAGAAAATAAAAAAGAACCTGTTCGCCATCATCCCAAAGTATCTTGTCCATCGGTGCATGGAAAACATAATGTAGTGCCACTGTCAACTCCACCACAGAAAGACTTGCTTTATAAGGTCTACGAGCATTTGACATAATGAAAGATATCTCAGAACGAATTTCAGTAGCCAATTGTTTTAATTCCTGCATTGAATTGGCATCAGCTCTCTCAAAGACATTCACAATTTGCAGCAAAAATTAAAAAGGTAACAGTTGTATTACTAACATACCTTGCGAGACAGATTCTTCAACTGAACTGGTGTATCAATCATGTCTAATATAGGAGTTGGATCCTTTTCCCAAAAAAAATCACCAAGATCTGGTAGTGCACCTACTTGGCTGCACGAGCTCTGTGAACAAGTTTGTCTAAATGAAACTATTCAATAGAAGTCAACACAGAAAAAAACTGCTAAATCTAAATACAATTACTAAGTGAAATAGTAAAAGCAAAACAAGATAAAGGTATGCATTGACTTCAAGTGTTATCTAGTACTAGTGGACCTGTAAATGGAAAAACAATGAGCATATCCAACTTAATAATACTCGTTGCTTGTCACTTTGATAAGCAAACTGAGCATTGATATTTGATACAATGTTCAAAATAACTCTACAACCACTCACTTTTACCCCAAGTCATAGCAACTACATGCACATTACTTCTTACATGAGACCCTAAATTAATACCTACTTGCTAATCTGAGTTTGCATGTTCCCACCTCTCGTTCTTTGAGGGAAGCCAAATAACAAGGACAACAGGCAGTAAAGTAAATAAGAATGTGGGCCAAACAGAGAACAAAAAGGATGTTGATTTGTAGTTATGAGTTCCCTTCCATTTTCCTAGCTTTTGTTGAGAACTAGAGAACTATTGGGATCCTGTTCTTTCTTATTTTGGTTCCTCCTCTTCAGTTACTGCAGTAGGAGTTTGAATGCTAACTAGACACAGGTTTTTTTGGTAGTCCTCTTCCTTGCTCTCTTTTCTGCTCTTCCTATCTTTCATAATGCACACTGCAATCCTTATGAAATGAAACTCAAGGGAATAACAGTTCTTCTTTATCCAACCCAACGTAATATGTGCATACCCGAAATTTCAACTTTGAAACACATGCAAATGCTCATTTTAAATAAGATTCACTTAGCCATTGAACCATACAAAGTAGCAAATAGCTTTGTGCAATGTTATGGACATGCACATTTTTTTCCTGTTGTCTAGATGTAAAACAAGCATGTTGGAATATGGCACCAATTTTCTAAAACGGGAGGAAACAGGATTCCAATCAGCAGTATATGCATCCCAGAGAGCCAACATATAAGGATGTTTGATAACAGAAATAATAACATATTCTAATCTGCAGAATATGCATGAAATAGAACCTTCACCTTCTGGGGATGTGTAGTAAAAGAATTTTGGTACATAATGAACTCTGATGTGTTCCTCTTGAAAAACTGCATAGTGCGGAAGAATTCAGATTTGGACTGGAACCTTGACTCGCCATGGAAGAATGACCTATGCCCAAATAAGCACTGACAGGAGGAAGACGTCATTTGACGAAAAGGACACCTAGAATCTGCAAACATACAACTGCAACTATTATAACTACTTTTGTAGGGGGAAAAAATTTCCTAACCTAAAACCATGAGAAACAAATCAACATATAGGCATTTAAAACAATGCAATCTTTCTCAAAAAACTTAAAGAGCAAAGAAAAAAAATTAAGCCGATTTTTCCTTTTTGGAAAACAAACATTTAGAAATTAAAGCACCATTGATATGGGAAGTAATCGGGGAAGTGTCACATGGCGAGAAAGTCAAGAAAAAGGTGAAGGTGACGGTGAAAGCAAGCTACCAACAGCCCCCGGCTCCTGAGACTCCCGAATACCAACCCTTCTTCAAAGTGTTAAAGAGGGCTTCCAAGATCGAGTGGGACGAAGATTGCGACAAGGCCTTTATGGAATTAAAGGAATATCTATTGGCCTCCGGAGGAGCAGTCGCTATGATTTTACTGCGTCAAGAAAACAATGTGCAACATCCTATATACTTTTTTAGCCATTTGCTAAAAGAGGCGGAGTGTAGATATACCAACTTGGAAAAATTAACTTTCGGGTTAACTCTGGCAACTCGGAGACTACGACCGTACTTTCTTGATCATCCCGTCACAGTTCTCACCAACAGCAATTTGGGTCGTATATTGACAAACCCAAAAGCCTCCGGTCGGTTGATCAAATAGACTACCGAGTTGAACGAGTATGACATTCAGTATCAACTAAGAACCGCCATCAAAGCTCAAGCTTTAGCCGACTTCCTTGCAGAGATCCCCGACCAAGAAGACGAAGGGGCATGAAAAAAATTCGTGAATGGATCATCCACTCGACACGGTAGTGGCGTTGAGATCCTGCTCTCTCCACGAGATGATGTGTTTCAACTTTCCGTACGGCTCAACTTCCAGGCCTCCAACAATGAAGCCGAATATGAAGCTTTGCTAGCTGGACTACAAGCAACCAATCAAGTCGGGGTGTCTCGAGTCATTATCCATTCGGACTCCCAATTAGCGGCTCAATAGTTAGAGGGCAGCTTCGCGATACTCGAAAATATTCGAGAAACTCAAGGCATGTTTCAAGAAATCATTATCCGGAAAATTCCCCGCATAGAGAACAAGAAAGCTAATGAGTTAGCCAAAATAGTCAGTGTCTTGACCACCTATACCCCAGATAATCTGGTAACTCAAACTTTGTTGATTGCTCAGAACCAACCTCGACACATCTGCCGACTGGAGAACCCCTATTATCACCTATCTCGAGAAGGCGGTTCTATCTTCTGATCCGGAAGTTGTTTGACGACTTAAGAGGAGGGCTCTCCGTTCACTTTGATCGGGGATATATTATATCGACGATCTTTTTCACGGTCTCTCCTCAAATGCCTTGGTCCTGATGATGTCAATTACGTCATGCGAAAAATTCACGAAGAGTTTTGTGGGAGCCATGTGGGGGGGGGGGGGGGGGGGGACGGG
>JBBUKS010000044.1:9917263-9938693 GCA_038050645.1 Hedychium gardnerianum
AAAATAAATAATTATTAGATGAAAAATAGCATAAGACAGGAGTGCCCTTTTTAATTTTTGTCAAACGGTTAATTACATAATTTATTATATAAAATTAGTGTTGTGGCCCTAAAAATTTTTTACTATAATTATTTGCAAGTAAAAATTAAAAGTGCTCTCCATTTTAATAAAATTGTCAAATATTTAAAAAAAAAATTCAAAAGGGAAGAATCACATTTTTATCCTATATTATGAGAAGTTGTTTCTAAAATTCAAATTATTTTTATTACGTGATAATAATTTTATCATTATTAAAATTCTCTAAAGAAATTATATTAAATTAGGAGCAAACTTTGACTTTTATATTGAATTTATTAAAATATTAAAATTACTAATCATTATTGATATGCGACGTAATCGAAAAAATATCACATGATGAGAAAATAAAAAATATATAAAGGTAAACGCTATCAACAGTCCTCGACTTTTGAGACTTTTGACTACCAATGGACCTGGGCTCTTGAGACTCCTGATTACCAGTAGCCTCCTATTCTTGGGATACCCGGCTATTAATGGCCCTCGACTTATGGGACTCCCAGCTACCAATAGCCCTCGACTGCTCGGACTCCTGACTACCGGTGGCCCTCGGATCCTGGGACTCCTGACTTCTCAGTACTCCCCTGATGCCTCATGATTCTTCAGCTTCCGTAAAATTCTCCGCACAACTTGTAACCAATAACCGTTGCCAGCGGAGGACATGGGCAACGCAGCCATTACCTTAGGAGAACGTAGGAAACGTGGCTATTTACTCCAAGTAAATAGCTAATAAATGAGGTAAACGCCACGGGAGATGCGAAAGAGAGAGATAGGACGTGGATCCCTACGTGGAGAAACTCTATAAAAGTTTGTATGTCCCCACAGGCAAAAGTATGCACATACACTTTTAAAAACCCTAATTACTGTTTATTTTCTTCATTCCACCTCAATTGACTTGAGCATTGAAGTGACTACGCCAAAGAACCCTTAACTGTCATTCTAACCATTCCTTTCCAGCCTTTATCAACTGGACGTATGCAGACCCCTCCCCTAACTCCTTCTGTTGTCCTGCGATCGACGACAAAGTCAACACGAATGTCAGCTCACTAGTGAGTCACTCACTGACGTTCTTAGGCAAAATCAACTTGGTGTCGTCTGTGGTAACTACTGAGTTAAGACTTGAACTAGGATGATAAGATAAATGACATTGGCACACCCAATATCATCGTCATGGCAATGGAGGATTTCAACAAATTGGTTGTCGCAATAATACAAGCAGTATTGCAAGAACAATCACGATCACCCACACCGCCTGCGCCTACCTTCGGAGGGGTTCCCTATGGATCGTCGAGAGCATCGCAAGTACCTTGCCCCGGGGCAACTTGGCCTGGGAAAACACCTCACAGGGTGATTCCCACCTATGTAGATCCGTCCGTAATACAAGAATCATCCTCGGAATCTTCCGAAAAAATCTCGCATCAGGGCTCTCCAAAAAGAGAAAACATCGTGTCTGGCGGAGCAAAAGCTTCTCCCGGTCTCCCCTTCTCCAAAAATATCCTATGGGACAGATTTCCTCAACATTTTTGGTCACTGCAAATCGGGGAGTACAATGGAGTCACTAATCATGAGGATCATATATGCAAGTTCGAGAACGTCTCTTTGCTGCACTAGTATATGGATAACATCAAGTGTTGAGTCTTCTTGATGACACTCTCGGGCCCGACATAAAGATGGTTCAATCGACTCCCCATTTCCTCTATCCATACTTTTGAGGAGTTCAAAATTATGTTCATGCAGCACTTCGCCGCTCGCTGACGATATCAGAAGACTCCACACGATCTGTTTGCCCTCAAACAGTAATCTAAAGAACCGTTGAAAGATTATCTACAACGGTTCAATCGGGTGGTCATGGATGCTCTCTTTGTTATCCCGAAGGTGCAAGTCAATACCTTCTCCCAAGATTTGATAAACGGGGAGTTCTTCAGATCTTTAGTCAAGAAACCTCTATTTATTTTCGACGGATTGCACGCTCGAGCGCTCAAATATATTCAGGTAAAAAAAATACAGTTTGTCAAAAGAAAGAAAGTTCTAGCTCCGACTGCTACTCTTACTCAGTCGGATCGTAGGGCTCCTCCACTCCCCTGCGAAGTAGAGGATATCCCAAACACAAGGAGGATAAGATTGTGTAGATGGTGGAAATCGCTCCTAACTCATTTCTTGAGTCAGGTCAGGGGGTCACCCGTGTTAGATCGGTATTGTGTCTTCCATGAGTTGGATACTCACTCAACCTGAGAATGTCAACAGTATGCTCGGGGACTGCGACGAGTGGTGAATCAGTGAAAGGCTCATTCGAGTCGCCAAGCCAGGGAGGGCCCTCCAAGTCTTATCAACACCCTCACCACCATGAATGTATAATTAATCTCCATTAATCATCTTTAATGAGTTGGATTTTAACATATTGGATTAACCATTAACCCAATGTCATAATCACTAATCCAATAAATCTAATCATCTCATAATTGGCTCTTAAGGCTAATACTAATAATATGGTCGCTATCAGTGCGGGCCTAGACTCAGGAACTCGTTGGGTTCGCTGAGGAAGTCGGGGTCCGAGCCCTCGATGATGGAACCAGAACTTGGCTCGATGGAGGAGACGACGGGTCCACAGGGAGCGACAGGGATCAACGTCTCTTCCTTGTTATTCTCATAGAAGTCCTTGACTCCTCCGATGGCACCAGTTTTGCGCTAGAGGAAGTTATAATTGGCAGTTCCACAGCTAGCGATACTACAACAAAGGGGTCGATGTATAAGCCCATGATATACCCCTTGAAGATGCACGTTCTCTTCGATCAAGTCGACGATCTCGATCCGACAGGCTTCCATGTCGTCCGTCGTCAGCTTGGTTACTTTGTTCAACGATACTCGCAACATGGTATCGACTACAACAAAAAGAAAACCTTCAGTTAGATATTATATTTTATATCTTACGATGCTCGTAAGGTATAAAATCTTACCAAATGAAGCACAAAAGGGAGTTGGGATGGGACTCGGCCAGAACAAATGTAGCAACCCCTCCTCGAGCAAAAGGTTGCTGTTAAAATTCAGATCCTTTACCGTCTCAGAAGCGTGGAAGAAATCCCTCTCCAAATGATGGCTCTTCAAGATGGGTGGCTCGGATAGCTAAGGTTGCCAGTGAGTTGGCCAAGTTACCAGGCTTGGGGGCTTTACATTAAAAAAAAAAACTAGGGTTTTCACCTCTTGTTCAAAGGGGTAAACCTTTCAGGAGGTAGATACTGTTCTGGCGGAAAAGAAAAAAACTTCATCATCCATCTTCTTCAGGTAGAAGAAGTAATGGAAGACTCGCGAGGAAAGGGGAATGCGATATAGACGAAAAAGAATAAAGGCATCGGTTAAAATTCAAAAGGAATTCGGACTAAGTTGGGACAACGGAATATGAAAGTATTATGATACTTTTGCAAAGAAAGGAGGAATGGGGAATTGCAACTCGTTCATCAGTTGGCCCTTGAAGAACGTCATGAACCCTGGCGGAGGGCGGTCCGAACGATCGTTACCATTTGAAAGCGTCAGATGATGGTCGGCCGGAATCCTGTAGGTAGTCATTAGCCTATCTAAGGCTCTACTGGTGAAACTAGATTTTATTGACTTGTACCAAGGAGACAAAGAAGGACCAAAGACAAAGAAGGATCAACAATCATTTTTTATGGCAAGCAATGGAGCAGGAAAGGTGACTGAACGGAAAACTTATAAAGGAAAGCAGACCAAAATGCTCGAAGATGAAGAAGACAAAAGCGACGAACATAGAGAGAGAAATCACACGATTAAGACAAGGATTACCCATTGTCAACCTATATATATTGCATTCGTTCAACTGTGACCGTTGGATGCTTGTCATCACCAAGGAGGGAGAGAATTTTCATCTGTTAGATCAAGCGTCGGAGTAAAGTCAAATCTTCATAATCATTACGATCTCAGTGACACTTCGTTTTCCTCGCAAACAATCACATCGTATTAATGCGACACAACCTCGGATACATACTGACGCACCTCCCAACTCGGAGACTAAGCTAGATTAAGCATGACATGCATTCAAAAGACGTGGCATGCGCGATTGCATTTAAAGGGGCAAATCGCATATTTAAAGCATAATTTCAGGTCAAGTCCAGGAAATCGTCATGTGGATACAACAGCCGGTCCTGATTGACTACAATATAATCTAGTCAGTCGGACTTATGCTTCCTTCGATTAGGCATGTGATACGAGAAATAATTGGAGAAGTGTCACATGGCGAGAAAGTCAAAAAAAAAGGTGGAGATGATAGTCAAAAAAGGCTACCAACAGCCTCCGGCTCTTGGGACTCCCGGTTACCAGTGGCCTCCGACTCCTGAGACTCCCAGCTACCAATAGTCTTCGACTCCTGGGACTCCCGGCTATTAATAGCCCCCGGCTCCTAGGACTCTCGGCAATCATTGGCTCTCGGCTCCTGGGATTCCTAGCTTCTCCCTACTCCCCTGATGCTTCATGATCCTTCAGCTTCCGTAAAACTCTCCGCACAACTTGTAATCGATAATCATTGCCAGCGGAGGACGTGAGTAACGTAGCCGTTATCTTACGGAGAATATGGGAAGCGTGGCTATTTACTCCGAGTAAATAGTTAATAAATAGAGTAAACACCACATGAGATGCGGAAGAGAAAGATAGGACGTGGATCCTCACGTGAAGAAACTCTATAAAAGTCTGTTTGCCCTCGCATGTAAAAATACGCGCACATACACTTTCAGAAACCCTAACTACTGTTCATCTTATTTATTCTACCTCAACTGACTTGAACATCGGAGTGACTACATCGAGGAACTCTCTAATCGTTATTCTAATCGTTTCTTTTTAGTCTTTCTCAGATAAACGTGCGCGGCCCCTCCCTTAGCTCCTTTTATTGCCCGGTGATCGACGATAATATCAACATGAACGCCAGCTCATCAGTGAATCACTCGTTGATTATCTTAGATTAGATCAATTATTATTTAATATTTGAGCAAAAATTAAAATCAGTTTAATATTATTTGAGCAGTTTAATATTACTTAGATCGATTAAATTTAAAGATATTTAGATAAAAGGATATAAATTAAAAAGGTAATCATTTTAAAAAATAAAATAAAATAGTGCTCCATTATATATTTTTATCTTTAATATTATTATATCAATACAAAATAATTATTATATATAAAATATTTTTATATCAAAAAATTCTTTATCGTTAAAAATTAGTTAAATATAAATAAAAAATTAAATAATTTATAGTACTAAAATAATAATATTTTTATATGAAAGATATAATGGGTCCTTTTTTTTATTTATTTTTTAAAATGTCTTCGGATGTAAATAATAATTAATAGCGTCCTTTTAATTTTTGATTATGTATAATAATAAAAAATAAAAATGCTATTTTAATTTATTTGTTTTTTATAGATTTTTGCCCATTTGAATGAGGAATGAATAAAAAAGGTCCCACCAAAAGCTCACGTACCAACCCTAATCGCGTCAGAGTCGCTCCCATCGGTGGCTTCTACCCGACGGCGCCGCCATCTTCTCTCCTTCCACTCCACGCCGGTCCTAAGTTAGTGATCGCCGTCGCTCACCAGCGTCCCAGACCAGGCTTCGACCCGAGGTGCGTTTTTCTTCTTCGGATCTGGCGAAGAATCACAGCTCCCGAACGCTTTTCTCTCTTCTTTGCGCTTTTTTTCGTCGGGTCTCATTTTTCCCAACTGTCATCGCTTTTCCGATTGTTCTCTTTTACTCACTTGTTGCTCGGAAGCATAAAAATGTGTTTTTTTTCTTGAAATCTTGTTACTGAATGATATAATTGGTGAACTCGGAATAGCGCACTGGTATTAATTCTTTTAGAATCTCTGTGTAGGTTTAGAGTTTTTTCCTTTTTTTTCTTCGTTAAAACAAGCACATCATTGTCACTAGTATTGCTTCGTTAGATCTGAGAGTGGTACATGTCCTTGATTAGCTCTAAATGATCCAACTTTACACTTCAGTTCATTGTATTGGCTTTGTACAAAGTTACATCATATTTATTTCTAATGTCAATTGCGCATTTTTTCATCGGGTCTCATTTTTCCCAACTGTCATCGCTTTTCCGATTGTTCTCTTTTACTCACTTGTTGCTCCAAAGCATAAAAATGTGTTTTTTCTCTTGAAATCTTGTTACTTAATGATCTAATTGATGAACTCGGAATAGTGCACTGGTATTAATTCTTTTAGAATTCCTGTGTAGGTTTAGAGGTTTTTCCTTTTTTTTTCTTCGTTAAAACAAGCACATCATTATCACTAGTGTTGCTTCGTTAGATCTGAGAGTGGTACATATCCTTGATTAGCTCTAAATGATCCAACTTTATACTTCAGTTCATTGTATTGGCTTTGTCCAAAGTATTCTTGAACAGAAAATATAATGATAACATTGTTCAGGCCAACAGTAGATTGGGGTGTTCAAACCGAGAGTTGTACATTTCCTTGATGGAGTTGTGATGTTTAAATGATCCAACTTTATAATCCAATTCATTGTATCGACTTTGTACAAAGTCAGCATATTCAGTTCTATCCTTAAGTGATCTCCTGAAAGTACTCCTGATGTATAATGAGAATATCTTTCAGGCCAGTAGGAGTTTGAGGTTTTTAATTTGTAGGAATGGTAGAAAAAAGTAATGTCGGTTTACTAGTCATAATAATAGTCATTGTTGTAGCAAATGAGGTTTTGATGTCAAAGTCTTAGAGATTGTAATAGTTTTTCTTTTCAATTAATTTAATTTTTATTTATTACTCTTAATCTGCCTCATTTATTGCAAACTTGAGATTTGTTTGGTTGGCATAAGTTGATGAATAAAAAGTTTGAGATGGTTCAGGCTTGTCTATTTGCTATTGTGTTCCCAAGGATGGTTTATTAAACCGAACTTGTATCATAACTTTGATAGGATCAAGCTTATAGAAAGCTTGCTCTCTTTGGGCACAAAAAAAATAATTTGAAGAGTCACTTATCTGAATAGTTTAGTTACTTGATTGATTCTCATTGTTTATTTGAGAATTCTTGTCTGTGTTAATGGAATTATTAACATGTTCTAATGAACATCAGAGTTCGCCTCGATAAGATGTGCCTTGATTATTACTGTCGTAAATGTATGAAGTTCCTACTATTGGCCACAGTTGCACTTGTTTTCTTGATTTTAGTAAGATGAGCTTACTGCAGAGTAAAATGTAGCATAGTGCCAAAGAATTTGTTCCAAGTTTTGAAACTAGATAAAGCTAGTTAAAAGTTAGCTTAAGTATATCCACGAGTTTAAGCGATCGTCTTTTATGAAAACCATTGCATTCAGAAACAAAAAATTGCTTTATTTTCCTTTGTATATAGTCTTAAGTTTAAACCCTATCCATCACGACTATTCGGCTAAATTATCTATTTTTTGCACCTTTCTCCAACATTTGTTTGTTCTTTACCCATGATTCCGGCTCACATATTTGTACCGTGATTCTTTTTTTGTTTCTTGGGATATCTTTTTTCTTGCTTGCGTAACTATTGTACTGTATTTATTTCATTGCAGTAACTTGTTCGCAGAGCTTCATTGTTCGGTATGGATACCGCTCCAGAGTTTCAAGCTCGAACATTCTCCATCAAATTATGGCCTCCCAGCACAAACACCAGAGCAATGCTTGTGGACAAGATGACGAAGAGCCTCTCCTCGGAAACATTCCTCTCCAGGAAGTACGGTCTGTTGAGCAAAGAAGAGGCCTATGAGAATGCCAAACGCATAGAAGACGAATGCTTCATTGCCACAAGTGAACATTTTCAGAATGAACCTGACGGCGATGGAAGCTCTGCAGTTCAGTTCTACGCGAAGCAAACTAGTAAGCTAATGTTGGAAGTTCTTAAAACAGGCCCTAAAGCCAAAGAAGATGTAGAAGCCACTGCGGTTGATGGGCTTGCTAAACCTGTTGAGACTGTGTTCGACATTTCCGGTGGGAAAAGGGCATTTATTGAGGCGGAAGAGGTCAGGGAGCTTTTTAGGCCGCTAACCGTGCAAGGAAACTCATACAGTAAAATTTGCTTAAGCAATCGAAGCTTCAGTGGCGATGCAGCTCGCGTTGCAGCGCCTATTCTGACATCTATTAAAGAGCAGCTGACAGAAGTAAACCTGTCAGATTTTGTCGCAGGAAGGTCAGAGGATGAAGCTCTCGAAGTCATGAAGATATTCTCCTCCGCTCTGGAAGGCACTGTTCTCCGATATCTCAACCTGTCTGACAATGCCTTAGGCGAGAAGGGCGTTCGAGCATTCGGGGCACTTTTAAAATCGCAGGACTGCTTGGAGGAGCTTTACTTGATGAATGATGGAATCTCCGAGGAAGCTGCAAAGGCTGTGTGCGAGTTAATTCCTTCAACTGACAAGCTTAAGACGCTCCATTTCCACAACAATATGACCGGAGATGAGGGTGCGATTGCGATTTCTGAACTTCTTAAACACTCCCCTTTGTTGGAGGATTTCAGATGCTCATCGACAAGGGTGGGCTCCGACGGTGGAATCGAGTTGGCCAAGGCATTGGAGACTTGCACTCGTTTAAGGAAGATTGATCTCCGTGATAATATTTTTGGTGTCGATGCAGGGGTAGCCCTTAGCAAGGCACTCAAAAATCTTGTTCATGTTACAGAAATCTACCTTAGCTATCTCAACTTGGAGGATGAAGGTACTATCGCCATTGTGAACGTGCTGAATAATTTCACGCCTTCTTTGCAAGTCTTGGACATCGGCGGGAATGATGTCACTTTAAAATCTGCCTTGGCAATAGCCGATTGCATCACTGCCAAGAAATCGCTCAGGAAACTCATCTTGTCCGAGAACGAACTGAAAGATCAGGGCACAATTCTCATCGGCAAAGCATTGGAAGACGATCATGTCCAACTCGAGGAACTCGACATGAGTAGCAATATGATAAGGAGAGTAGGGGCTAGATGCTTGGCGCAAGCAGTGTCAAATAAGCCAGACTTCAAGCTGCTGAACATAAATGGAAATTTTATCCCGGATGAGGGCATTGACGAGGTTAGGGAAATATTAAAGAATGGGAAAAACTCAGAGGATGTGCTTGGGCCATTGGACGATAATGATCCCGAAGGCGAGGAGGAGGAAGGGGAAGAGGATGGTGATGGTGATGCTGATGCTGAGGAGGATCAAGGCGAATTGGAGGCTAAACTTCAACATCTCAAAGTAGACGAGGATTAGATGTATTATCGGTCTCACCATCTATTTAAGCAATATGGCCATTGCATTTCACTTGTTTACGACTTTTGTCGAACAATGTAGTTTGGTTAGGTAGTATTGGTTGACGTATTGACTTCTTTTTTTTCCCTCTCTTTCAGATGGTTAGGGAACATGATTTTGGGTTCCCCTTGCCCAGCACTTTGTGCCATCTTTTGTTGCCTAGTAATTTGAAGAAGATGACCAAGTTGATAATATCTAAGTTGTCTGTTAGATTGCTGCGTTCTTATCATGCTGATTTGTTTGTTTTGTATTGCCCGAGGACAGCTTGATGCATAATACTTCCATCAATTTTTATAATACAAAAAATTATTTTCACAATTCAAATCGGTAACTTCTAGATCACAATAATAATTTACCCTTCGTCAAAACTCTCCCTTTAACTAATCAAAATTTTCAGTTCGCTTATCAGAGTGAATTTTTTTTATCAATTGAGCTGAATTGATATTCAAATATTATAGTTTTAATTTAAATATTAAATTGTAATGAAAAACATTTGTATAAAAAATAAACAGTTTGTAAAGGAGTGTTCATTTGATTTCGATCAAATTGAATCTAATTTTAAAACGTACTTTAGGTTGAATGATGTTTTTTTTTCATTTACAAATTTCTTTTCGAACCTTAATTTTATCTGATATTTCTAACGTATTTTACTTAAATATTAGTATAATATTATAATGTTAATTATTCTTTTGAAAGTATATTTGTAAACACGAAACATCTCACTTGATTTGCAATGCTATTTTTTAAAAAATATCTCATTTCTTATTTACACAATTTTAGGTCCAATGTTCTTTTTTTTTATAGCGTGAAATGTTTATAGATTAAATTACCTCCTTTAATAATTTATTCGAGAAGTTCAGAGGAAAGAAAGAGAAACAAACCCTTTCCCTCCAAATCTCCCTTATGCACTAATTACTGTTCGGACTAGTTAGACTAACCCCCGTACTTTACCTCCTCCGTATTGATCCTGAAACGGATTGACGGAAACGCTGGAGGCGAGCATTTCGCCTTTGCCACAAAGCAAATATAAATCGACCAACTTTGTCAAAATAGACTAAAAAAAAATACCAAAAAACATAAAATCAAGGAAGCAACAAGATAAAGCGTGTCTTTTTCAGCATTTTTTTCTTCATAAACAACACAATATAAGAATAAAAAAAAGGTTCCAATTTATCTTGGCCAATCCATTTCTTAGTAAACTTGATGATTTAAGAAACACAGCAAATAAATTTCCATAATTACTTGTTCTCAAAATAAAGTTTGAAAGGAAAAAAAAAATCCTAAGACTATAATTAATAACTCTTTATCACAAAGTTGTAATGTAAAATTGTTACTGACTGATATACAAAAATAACACTACAGCCAAAAAGAAGAAAAACAAAATGCTAAATATGAAGGGGAGAAAAAGAACTGACATGGATTTTTGACATGAATAATTTTCTTTTATCTTAGTTTTATTTTGTGCTGTAGTTTTGCATCTTTTCGATTTTCGTTTCTATTGATTATAAAAACTAAAAAGAAGAAAGAAAGAAAGAATGAAAGAAACCTACAAGGAGAGAATCCCAATTAGCTTTGGAAAAACATACCTGCATCAAGAACAAATAGATGATTTAGTTTTTGGTGGAGCAGCATTGCAAAGATCACCTCGCGCCATGAAATGAAATCAAAGGAACACAAGATTGGTTAAAAAATTTAAATAGTACATTCAAAAACAAAGGGAAAAAAAATTAGCACCATGGCCACAGAATTTGGTTTGGGAATTCTATAGAAGAATGGTGAATAAGCACACCTGTCTTTTTATTTAGAGAGTGAAAGTAGGCATAGTAGTTAAAGTTATCACATACGGAGCAACTGACTCGACTGACCAATACAGATTTTGCAATAGGTGTTCTATAGTTTTCAATCATCTTTCTCACGTAAAACACGAGGTAGACTATTACCATTCAGCACAGCATGGTAGATTCGTTTCTCTGCGAGCCCGATATCTGAGAGTGTTAGATTTCCCTGGAGAAGGTGAACAGGCAATTAGACACGACAAACTTTGGAGTGTTATGCATGAATGTGCATTGTGAAGGTGTAACTAGTTCGCTGCATGTGACCAAGTGATGAATATACTGAATTAGAACTTCAGAATAGATTTGCTTAAGTCGATATGTAGAATAATCGGCAATGGGTTCATGTGCGAAATAAGGTAACAACTATAGAAACAGAAAGTGCTGATTTTTTAAAATGATAAAGCCACTTAAAAATGTTATGTTGGCACTAAAATTTTATACTGAAAAAAGTTAAAACGAAATGGGAGTTCACTTGAAACAGTAACAGGAAGCCCTAAACATAACACTGATTGAAGCAGAAATAGTATTTATTTTTTTTAAGGTTGAGTGAAACAGCGCAGTTGCCAAATAGCAAATGATCTAAACATGGGGCAAAAGGCCAAACCATTCCACAAGATACAGGCTATAAATACTAGTCCAACAATATCAATCTGAAAACCAATATTTGTATTGGTGAGGTTCAAAACGTGTCGATTTCAAGTAAAACAGACGGTCAACTTCATAGTTGCATTATCATAGGACAAATAGGTAGATCACAATGTGAAATTGGTTGGTACAATACCAGTTAGACCAGGACCAGTAGACAGATAAGCTCATTTAGACCACCTAGATGCCATCTATAATTCTATCTCGATCGATATAGCATCTATGACCTTGCTAATTGTATGTTCAGTCCCTCGATTTTCAAGCTTGATCGTAACTATCAAAGCCAGCACAAACTCTAAAAACCATATATTAAATATAACTGTAGTAAATTTTTAGTACATCATTGAGTGTCTCTGCCCTAGAATGTGACCAAGCATACCTCAGTAGCCATTAGCTTCCGTACATTGCTGGCATAGAGTTTGGGATCTTCCTTTTCTTGGTCAGAAGGATAATAAACAGGCAAATGGATCACTTCAAGATGATTTATGAATTGACAAAGAAGCAAACAAACATGGCGTACCTGCAAATGTTTATAAAATGGGAGATAAGCAAGGAGGAAAATTAAGAGTTAATCAAACAACCGATAAATTTATAAATTTACTGAAGCTGCAAATAGAATAGTAGCTTTCAGAAGGGCCAGGCAATCCTGATTTCTGGACAAGAGAGGGAGTTGGGTGGCCGATGTCTGTGTAGTTAAAATGACGATAAAACTGGGTGACTTAAAAACTCTTCTTAATCCATGACACTGGTACTGGTCAAATATTCCTAAGATTTTGTACAGTTCAGCCCGTACGCTTAATCCACGTTGTAATGTTCATTTGGTGGGTTGAATGAAAAGTCATCAAATAGAAATCACTCCATAGCAATGACTAGGAGAACCATGTTCTTAGGAATTTAAATTAAAATTCTCCATGAATAAAGGGATATTTTCTAGTGTCCATGTCCAAGTGTCCCAGACAGGTGCATAGGGTGTAGATTATACATTCATTGTACATCGTTTTTTTAATATTATATTATTTCCTAATTTTACTTTCACATATTACTGGTAAATTGCAAGCACAAGGTGATGGGAGACTAATCCACGAACAAATCCTTTTGCAATCAACCAAGCCTTCTTATCATGCACTCCACCCTCAATAGCCACACAAATATAGAGTCGATACAGCAAAAATTTCTATCAAAAATCTTAAAATGCATGTCTCAAGCATCCGACAAATCTACTAAATAAGCTGAAAATAGAGGCAAAATATTATTCAACAACTGGGTCGCTGATTACTCACCCCTGATATGGAATCCCATGCTGGACTAAATCTACTATAAGGATACCTAAGAATAACTGGAACCACGGGGGCTTTGGCTAAGAAGGCACCAGATTTGAAAGGAAGGAGATAGTCACCATTTGTAGTGGTTCCCTCTGAAATTGAGAAAATAAATTATTGATTTCATTTCCACATCAACTGAATTAGTTAAATGGAATAAAAGTCATAACTTGCATCTTAATAAATAGTTTAGAAGTTTGTGAGAAAGCATATTCAAAAAGTAGCTTCATTTGTTTAAATATAGAATGCTTAACAATGATCGATATGGTACAGAAGCATGCATACAGAACTTAATCTTGATTGATTTATAGGTCATACAAAAAAAAAGTAGAGACAGACACTGATGTAAAATAGATCCATACAAGATCTATACCTGAAGCAAAATAAATAAATAAAATAAGGTTGATTTTCCAGGTTGATTCAAAGTTACTGAGTTTTTGCCTCCCACGTAGATACATCCCCACTGAAGTAAAGGCAATCAACCACATAGGAAGAACAAGCTGATGATATTAAAGTGCTTCTTAGCAAGGAGGAGACAGTTAAAGCCACCAATTTGCACTGAAAAATCTCTAGCTTAAATTTTCCTGATATCAGGCAAAATCCTAATTTCCCCATTAGCTGGAGAACCAGACCAAGCACATCCTCAGTATCCTCTCCCGGCCATTAAGAATAACGATCTGAAAAAGAACATTCTCCCTTGTGTGATACAAGATCTCTTTTAAAAAATCACCATTTTAGCTATGGTATCTAGGCACATTCTTATACCTATAGGCTAGAGCTGAATGTGATGAGGTGATGCAAATTCTAGTCAATAATCAACATGCATACTTAATCCAGCAATAAATTGGAATACAGAAAAGTGAATTGATTAAACAAAGTTCAAAAGGTTTGAAGATGATTTATGACTTCAGTCTCAGGTCAAAAAAGAGATGGTCTATAGGTTCATTGTCGTACTTGGAGTTGAATGTTATGAGAAGATGTCTTTTGGTAAACAATTGGTCAAAACACGATATTTCCTTACCCCCGAGGTTAACGCTATGCTAATGCAGTTCATTCAGAGATTATTTTCAATGTGCAAAAACTAGCATTGTAAATAGTGGCAAATCAGATCAAGATTGAAAGCATGGACTCATTCCAGTTCAATGTTAGATTGCACAGTTTGCTTACTGACTTGTTCAATACAAAAACGAACTGACTACACAGACCAATTAGAACAGCTTAACCAGTACAATCCAGCTATCAGAAACAAACCGATCAGTCCAGCCCCTAGCAATCAATTGAAATTAAAAAATGTATTTTTTATCAGAAGTATTTTATTATTCAAATGGCCACCTAATTATCTGGTCTTGAGCTAACTACATCAATCACGACATTGAAAAGAAAACGCTGCATGAGTTTCACCATATTCTGGGTCATGTTTGAGCAAGCATATGAGCTCAGTGTTTTCTATTTTTTGAAGGATAGGATGCCTCCCTCCTTGTTTTAGTACCTACCACTGCTTCCTTAATGATAGCATATTTTCCTAATAATCTGACTAAATTTTGAATTGGCAAGTAACTCATTGAGCTGTGACACTAGAAAGAGTTTATCAGTCTAGAAAGCTATAAAAATATTAGAAGTCAAAGATAAGAATGAACAGAACTGCATACTGACCTGGAAAAAGCAGCATCATTGGGCATAGAGAGTCTTTGTGGGCTTTCTGGATTCTTTCTGTCACAAAACCTACAGAAATAAACCAGGAGGGAATTAAAAAATCATACAAAACAATGCAGGAAAAATTGAAACAAAACATTACCCCTAATGGGACTGCTAAAGATCCTAGAAATACAAATGAACACCAATAGTCAGAGATCAACAATAAAAGATCTGTATTACAGACATATAAGTTGATAAACTTTGCCTTTACAGCTTCTTTGTTGTTAGGTTAGTTATTTTATCAATCAAACAGTACAATATTCATATAAACAGATCAAGGTTCTAAGGATTTGATGCAGGAGGGGATTCAAACAAAACACAACATGACAATAAGGCCTAACCGAACCCAACATGGCTTGGCCGTGTGGGCAAGCACAGCATGGGCTGGGGGAGCTTTGGATCCGCTTCTTTTGGGTTTTTCTTAATTGGTTATCTATTTTATTAAAGTTCGTTAGTTTTTTCCTGGCTCCTCCTTATTGTGTTATTTCTCTCTTATTTTTTCGTCAATCCCTCTGAAACTTCACACCCCGGAATAATCTATATTCTACTCGGCGTCAGTTGGTATCAGAGCTCATTAAGATCCAATGGAGAGTCGTCATGGACGTGGTCGCAATAGGCAAGTTCCGATTGAGGAAGTCACCGTGATCGTAGCGTTCAAGATGCAATAATGAGTGAGGATTTGCAGAAACAAGTCGCAGAATCAACCAAGCGTTTGACAGCACGGCATTTTGAAGATCGTGAGATTTTTGATCATAACTCTGAGTCAACCTTCAAGAATCCATATCACCATCGTACTCCATACCGAGAACACCGTGATCAGGAGGAACGATATGGGGACTTTGGTTTTCGAGTTGATATTCCATTTTTTTGGCACACTACAAGTGGAAGGCTTCGTTGATTGGATCGACAAAGTAGAAAAGATTTTCAAGTACAAGGAAGTACCTGATCACGTCAAAATAAAATTAATTGTCATCAAGTTCAAAGGCCGAGCCTCTGCATGGTGGGAGCAACTTCGACGATCACGAGAGAGACAAGGTAAATCCAAATTCACCGATTGGGAAAAAATGAAGAAAAAGATGAAAAGTCACTTTCTTCCCTTCGGCTACACGCAAACGTTGTTTCAACGACTCCATACGTTGAGACTAGGAGCTAGAACCGTCGACGACTATACGGAGGAATTCTATCAGCTTATTGTTCGGAACTTCTGTCCGAGACCGAGTAGCAGACAATAGCGTGCTATTTAAGGGCATTACGTCAGCCCTTACAAGATTCCCTGAGCCTCCACTCACTCTAGACCGTTTCGGAGGCTTATCAGCGAGCATTGTCAGTTGAAAAACAGTTAAACCGAAGATCAACAACTACAAGCTATCAAAACAATCGAGTTGTTCGCCCTCAGGAGTTGCGCCCTACCCAGCAACCACCACAAGGTAACCCTAAGACCCCTATCAAGTGTTTTCGATGTGGTGAAGAGGGGCACCGAGCTTCAGATTGTAAAAGATCCCTAAATCAAAAAAATAAGACTCTGCTAGTTGAGGAAAACACGGAGGATGAACCTGAATAGATTGATGAACTTGATTTATGACGACGATATTGATGACGAGGTTCTTTATGGTGATGGTCATGAAACTCTTGTCGTACAAAAGAGCTTACTGATCCCCAAAGAAGAATCGAAAGAGGATTGACTGAGAACCAACATCTTTCACACAACTTGCATGGATGCGGACAAAATTTGCAAGATGATCATTGATAGTGGAAGAAAACATTGTATCCGAAGAAACTGTTCAAAAGCTATAATTGAAGACGGATCATCATCCAAAACCCTACAAATTGTCATGGCTGAGCAATGGAAGCGAGGTAACCGTAGATAGATGTTGCTATTTATCTTTTTCTATTGGCAGCAAGTATTACGACCGAGCATGGTGTGATGCTGTGTCAATGGACGCGTGTCACGTACTATTGGGACGACCTTGGCAATATGATCGCAGCGTCATCCACGATAGATGGAAGAACACCTACACCCTCAGCATTAAAGGGAGGAACATCGTATTGGCTCCCCGACGAAAAGGACCCCCTTCAAATTTGGCAGCCAATAACTCTATACTACTTTCTATGTGCAGATTTTTGAACGAGATGAAATACGAAAGTGTGGTCTATGCTTTGCTTCCTTGCGAAAGCAATGCAATAGACCTAGACTCGGATCTGCCCGCTGAGGTGCATCGACTCTTATCCGACATCGCTGATTTGATGGTCGAAGACCTTCCTCCGGGACTTCCCTCTATGAGAGGCATTCAACACCATATTGACTTCGTTCCGAGGTCAAGTTTGCCTAACCGACCGGCATACCATCTTAGCCCTAAGGATGCCAAAGAACTACAACGACAAGTTGTGGAGCTATTGAGACGAGGCTATATTCGCGAGAGTATGAGCCCTTATGCAGTCCCTACCCTACTCGTGCCAAAGAAAGCCGGTACTTCCCTAGGCTGTAGGGATTACCTTCTTTGGATCTTATATATTTAGGGATGGGCAGTAGCTGCTAGACATGCACAGGGATACAACTATCATCCGATGGAACACAAGGGAATGAAGGACATAGCAGTCTCTAAAGTATCCTTTGAAACCTAAACTATCCACCACCAGCGGTCTTTAGAGAATAACAAGAAATGGCATCCAAACACACAAGCTATTGTAAGATATCAGAGAATAGTGTTCCAAAGTTTGGCAAGTGATCACTACTTTCCTCCTTTTGAGATCAGCAAACTGATGTTTCATGCCATAGCACCAGCTGAAACAGTGTCCTTTTGGTCATTGTTCCAACAAGTCAACTAGTTTCTAAATACACCAATTGGCATATCTATTCATCCTCCTCATAACATTAAAGATCAAGAATTGCATTTCATTAAGACCCCGGTGTTCAATACAGATAATATGATACCAACCTCCAGAACTGTATAATTGATTAGACTTGCAAAGCAACATACCTGAAACTCCTTTAAAATCAGACGACTTGGACTCTCGTTGAACATAGACGCAACCAAGGCACTTGCTGCAAACACAAAAGAAACAAAGTGTCATCCCATATAGTTGATTTATTTGAGTAATGAGAGACATAAAGAACTGTATATTATCTTTTCTACTGTTCTACATAAATCATGATAATCTATATTACACGACACCTAAGATAAAGTGCAAAATTCATGAAATAAGGAAGGGAGAGCTTTACTTCCATTCTGCCATATACAATTTTAGCTCAAAAAATTTGGTAAAATGAAGCTTGAGTTTTACAAATACTTTATGGCCAAAGGCACAGGGAAGAGTAGAAAATGAAAGAATAATTTTAAAATTATAAATTTCTTTTCATCAAGATTGACAAATAGATCGTTTAGAGAGAAAAAGCTTGATAACCTCACAAGTATGATTAGACACAATAGCTGAATCCAGAGTCATAGCACTATTGTCAAATAATAAAGCATTAATTAGTAAACAACAAGTCAAAAAATGAGAAAATAATAGAAGAAAAGTACCTGATGAGACCAACCAAGGGAAGCTGAGCTACTGATCTCTTCAACAAAAAGTGTCAGTTCAAAATGTTAGTTGAAAATTAGAAAGCACAATATCATCATAATTTTGATGAAAAAAATAACATACCTTTGCAACAAAACTTGGAAAGGCTGATGACATATGATAAAGAATATCCACATAAGAAATGTGATTTGAAACAACTGCACCTGGCTTTTCAAATTCATTGACCTAATTTCAAAAATTATGGAGTTCAGGAAAATAATATAAGATATCTAATGTTCTATAGAGGTTCCTACATCTGGAAGAGGAAGATCTCCTAAGCATGAAGAGTTATATTTGTTTAAAACACTAGTACAGCGACTTAAATCAAGAAACATAGTTTTAGAATTTTGGTATTGGATAATGATGCCGTTTAGGATGAACAACAGGGACATGTAACATCATGAACTGAACAAGAAAGTAGAAACTTTGAATATATTTCACCATCGCCACATTTTGGTGTCACAAATTATCTCTGGATATACCTTTGGATCTATTTCACCATCTTCTCATTTGGCATCACCCTTCATATTCTATCTGATTCAGAAAAGTAAAAAAAAAAAAAATCGCATGTAGGAGGTATTTCTTGATGATTGTTAAGTGGATCGATCACTAAGTTGTCGTTAAAAACATAGTTTTAAAAAATTGGTATTGGATAATGATGCTGTTTAGGATGAACAATAAGAACATTCAACATCATGAACTGAACAAGAAAAAACAAATCAAGTGGATAAAAAATGAATCAACTTAAAACTTGGAGAGATATTTCTAACCCAATCTGGTAATACCTCATTGTCAAGGCTCCGGCGAGTCTCTTTGATCCAATAAAAACCAAACGTAAAGAGCATTGCTCTAGAGGCAAATCTCCCGCACCGCACAACCACCGCTCTCCTCCACCCCGTCATGTGACCATAGTCCTCCTGGCCATTCTCCCGACTCGGAGGCGAGAACAGCGTGCAGATCCGGCAGATAAGATAATAAAGCACGAGTATCAACACCCCTGCAACCACGCGAATCGGCACCAGCGTCACCGCCGCTATCCCTAACATGACCTTCTCCGTCGCCGGGAGCTGCCCCAGTCCCATTACACCGTAGGCGTCCCTTCGCACGTAGGGAGCGTACTTCCGCTCCAACTCCTCGGGGGAAATCGGTACCGCAGCGGCAGCGGCGGCGGAGGCGGAGGCGGAGGAGGAGTCGGATTCGAGGAGCGGCTGGTCGTCCTTGGGCGTGGCGGAGGCGCCTCCATCTCCAGGCACAAAGAGGGAGGAGTCAGCTTCAGATCCACCGCCTCCGGCGAGATCGGCCGACGCCATGGGAGGAATACCTAACGATCGGGGAAGCGGAAGGGGACCGTCGATCGCATGATGAGAAAGAAGAATAGAGAGACTTGATTTGATTGGAGTGGAACAGCGCAGGTACGGATATATATGTATAGCTTGTTCGAAATATCTTCCAAATTTTATTAATATTAAACTATTTTTTAAATGTTATTTATGATTAAAATATTATTTAATAATATTGATGATATTTTTTATTTAAACCTGTATTTTTCATAATTATTAAAAAAACGTACTTTTTTAGAAAAAAACACCTCACCTCATTTATTATTTCACACCTTAAATCAATCTAGAACAATTTTAATTTAAAATAATAAAAATATTTTTTTTCTTTAAATTATATATGAAAATATAAATTAGCTGAGTTGAGCTAAGTTAAATTTAATTCTATTCAAGATTATTTATTTATTTAATTTATTCAAACTTATTTATTAAAAATTTTGTGGTATGGAATGATTTTATAAATTAGTTAAATATTTATTTAATTTATAAAATTTATATATTTTTTAAAACCATTACGGATAATTTTATATTATAAACATTTATATATTTTATATATTTGATAAAAAATAATATATGTATATATATATATATATATAATTAAATATTATTTAAATTAATAAATAAATTTATTCATAAGTTATTTATAAATTGTATTGAAGATTAATAAAAGAATCTTATCAATATTCAAACTTATTTATTTTATATTTTAATTATTATTGAATGAACATAAATCTCATTAATAATATTAAACTTGTTTATGAATATTCATCTAACACATATTTTTGACCAAAATATTTTCTATTAAAGAAATAATTTTAAAATATCTTGATCAAACTAAACCTAATATTATAATTACATAACTATCAAAACTTTAATTAATAAAACTTATAATTTTCTCTTTTTTAAGATTTTTTTTAATCAAGTATCCCACCTAATTTGTTCTTATTCAATCAAATCACTTGACTCATCAAATACAATAAAACAATTATAAATGAGCAAGTAAGATTTCATATATAAAATAACATTCATGGTCTAGATTTATTAAATTAAATTAAGATTAGAATAATCATATCCTTTCATTTTAATTCCACCTTGATATCCAGAATTGACGATTAATATATGAAATATTATTATCATGAAGTCTGAGGGTTAAATCCTGACTAGTAGTCAGGTTCTTACCCTCTCTCATATACTGATCACTGTTCCGGCTAGTCAGACTAGTCTCCGTGATTTACTTCTTCCATATTGGTCCTACAATGAATTGACGAAGACACTGAGAACGAACATTTCGTCTTTTACCATCAAAATCAGTCAACATAGATATCATCAGTATCTAACCTATCAAGCTGGTCTGACCTCTTGAGTTTTTGATCTCTCGATCTCTTGACTTGTTGTTGGTCCAACCTCCCAGCATACGAAGAAACGTGATAATTATCATAACACAAAGGGACACAATAATTATCATAATATGAAAAGACACGACAGTTATCATAACGAAAAGGAACACAACTGTTATAGTAATACCCTTTAGTGAGATGCATCTCCTAGACTTCTCAGTTCTCTCCATAAGATACATTTCTTGAGTTAATTTCTCCCCTTTTATAAGGTAGAGGAGGGGAGGCTCGTCCTCACGGGATGAGTTGTTGGCTAGTGCATGAGGTGTTGTCACAATGAGATCTAGGGGTCAAATCCTGAC
>JBBUKS010000044.1:9938793-9955681 GCA_038050645.1 Hedychium gardnerianum
ATATCTTGATCAAACTAAACCTAATATTATAATTACATAACTATCAAAACTTTAATTAATAAAACTTATAATTTTCTGTTTTTTTATTTTAAAGAAGATTTTTTTAATCAAGTATCCCGCCTAGTTTGTTCTTATTCAATCAAATCACTTGACTCATCAAATACAGTAAAACAATTATAAATGAGCAAGTAAGATTCCATATATAAAATAACATTGATGGTCTAGATTTATTAAATTAAATTAAGATTAGTATAATCATATCCTTTCATTTTAATTTCACCTTGATATTCAGAATTGATGATTAATATATAAAATATTATCATCATGAAATCTGAGAGTCAAATCCTGATTAATAGTCAAGTTCTTGTCCTCTCTCATGTATTGGTCACTTTTCGGGCTAGTTAGACTAGTTTCCGTGATTTATTTCTTTCGTATTGGTCCTGAAACGAACTAACGAAGACACTGAGGACGAACGTTTTATCTTTTACCATCAAAATTCAGTCAACATAAATATCACAGGTATCTAACCTATCAAGCTTGTCTGACCTCTTGAGTTTTTTATCTCTCGATCTCTTGACTTGTTGTTGATCCAACCTCTCATTGTGGCAAAAGGTGAAACGTTCGCCCCCAGCGCCCCCGCCAGTCCGTCCTAGGATCAACACGGAGGAGGTAAATCACGGGGACTAATTTAGCCAGCCCGAATAGTGACTAGTACATAAAAAGGACAGGTTGATCCAACCTCCCTGCATACGAAGAAACATGACAATTATCAATTTATCATAACACATAGGGACACAATAATTATCATCGTATGAAAAGACATGACAGTTATCATAACGAAAAGGAATACAACTGTTATAATAATACCCTTTAGTGAGATGCATCTCCTAGACTTCTCTCCGTAAGATACATTTCTTGAGTTAATTTCTTCCCCTTTATAAGATAGAGGAGGAGGAGATTAATACATGAGATATTGTTATAATAAGATTAGGAAGTTAAATCTTGGCTAATAATCAGGTTTCTGCCCTTCCTTATGTATTAGTCATTGTTCGGGCTAGCTAGACTAGTTCTCATAATTTAACTCTTATGTGTTGATCCTGAGACGAATTGACGGGAACACTAGAAACGAGCATTTCATCTTTTGCCACAAGGAGAAAGAGGCTCTCTACCATTTAGTATGATCATATCTCTTTTATTTTTTTTCTTTCTATTATATTGTTTGAGGCTTCATGACTTAAATATGGAAGGGATTTCATCTGATAATTCTAATAAATCTTTTGACACATATTATTTTTTATAGAGTTGGCCATGTCATGACGAGAAGAAAATAAAACGAAAATTTCATCGACATTGCTCCATAGTACGAGGTGAATTTTTATCATCATATCATCATTCTTTTTTAAAACTCACTACAATATATGATTATTTTTAAAGATTTTAAATGTGCTAAATACCTGTATAGTACAGGAGGATATTTTAGGAAAGAGTGATTTGAATATTTAATAAAGTTAAGTTCGTGATTCAATAAAACGCCGTATATATAAAGAATCGAAAGGATTTTTTTATATTTTTTTATAAGTATCCCACGTCAGATTAATCGAGAAGGTGGATGGTTGATCCAAGTTTTTTATTAATCATTTATTAGGTTGATGAGCAGGTAAGTAAGGGGTTTATGTGGCATACCCTTGATTGATCAATAGAGAATCTCATATAAGAGTCATGTGGTATGTCTCATGACTTAGTCAACGCAGGTATTGAGGACTTGTCTCCGATCGTCCTAATTGATCTGATTTGCTGAGTTGATCCGACTTCTCAATATGTGACTACTGATTCACTGACTTGTCCAATTTTGACTTGTCGAGTCACCGACTTCCCGAGTGACCTCCCGACTTCTTAGTATGTAAAAGGACATGACAAGTGAACGGATACTATAATGTGCAAGACACTATGGTTATTACAATACATTTTAATGAGATGCACTCCTTGACTTCTCTCCATGAAGAACACCTAGACTTTTCTCAAAAAGATATATCCCTTAGATTTCTCTCCTTATATAAGGCAAAGGGAGGGAAGCTCTATTATTCTATGATGATATGATCTCATTAACTTCGTCTTATTACTCAATTCATTTCTCAGTGGGTGACTACTGACTCACCAACTTCCTGATTTTCTAAATTGTCGAATTTCGATTTGTCCGTCGACTTCTCGACTTCGTAGGATACAAAAGGACATGACAAGCAAAACAGACACAACAAATGAAAGAACATGATGATTATTATAATACCCTTTAATGGGATACATCCTTGGACTTCTCTTCATGAAAAAAGACTTCGGAATTTCTCTCCAAAAGATACGTAGCCTAGACTTCTCTTTATTTAAGATAAAGAGAGGCTATGAAAGAGATATGATATACTCTATTATTCTTTCTACTATCTTGTTAATTTCGCCTTATTGTTTCATTCATTTCTCTGCTTTATGCTTTATTTTTTTTGAGGTTCTCATGAGGACTTAAATATTAGAGGAATTTCATTAGGATAACTCTGATGAATCCTATGATATATATTATTTTTTCTCGGAATCAATCAAAAGTCAGTAATCTCCGATGTTCCATGGGATTTGACCCATCCCATGTTCTCGAGCCGGAACAAAATGTCCACAATCCGACGGCTAAAGTCATCAATAATTAAAGCAACACAAATGTTCAAGAATATCCAACATGAGAATCGAACCTCATTATTTAAGTTATTCACTTTATCATTTACTATCCTACCGGGTCCGAGGATTAGTTGAAATACTCTTGTGCTCTTATTGTATAAAACAACTCCAATGTTCGATAACTTCTATTTTTTTTTTCTTAGCACTTATCTCCTTGTCCTACTTCTATTCCCCCAAATACAATCAAACACTTGTAAATAAGCAAATGAGATTCCACATAAAATAAATAATAACCCATACTTGTCCCTTCCTATATATGGCATCTTGCATTCACTCATCGTTTAGATTCCACAGCCATTTTTAAAAGCTTCGACTCCTCTGTTGAGTTATTGGAATTACACCCAAATCATGCCGGTCATCGTCTTCTTAACTCTCTTTTTCCTCGCCTTTCTTCCTCTTCTCGTGCTCGGGAAGAGGATGAGGCGGCCTCCCCCCAAGAAGCCTCTTCCTCCTGGCTCGCTCGGCGTCCCTTTCGTCGGCCAGAGCTTCGGCCTCCTCCGAGCAATGAGAAGCAACACCGGCGAGCAATGGCTGAGGCGAAGGAGCAACAAGTACGGGCCGATCTTCAAGCTCTCCCTCTTCGGCAGGAACACCGTCTTTCTCGGCGGCCCCGGAGCCAACAAGTTCGTCTTCACGAGCGACGGTCTGGCGCTGCAGCAGCCCAAGTCGGCCACGGCGATCATCGGAAGCAGGAACCTGATGGAGATGATCGGAGAAGAGCACAGGCGCGTCAGGGGAGCACTCATGCAGTTCCTCAAGCCCGAAGTGCTGAGGAGGTACGTGAGCATGATCGACGACGAGGTCCAGCGGCACTTGCAGATGAACTGGCTTGGCAAGACCAACGTCAAGGTATATATATATATATATAGTCGGTGAGAATCCTTCCTCCTGTGGTTATCGTCTTTGACATGCGAGCGAGTGATTGAAAACGATGCAGGTGCATCCATTGATGAAGGACCTCACATTCGACGTCATATGCTCGCTGATTTTTGGGCTTGAGAGAGGGAAAATCCGAGAAGCTCTCGTCAAGGACTTCACCGAGATGTTGAGCGGGGTGTGGGCAGTGCCGATCGATCTGCCCTTCACCAAATTCGGCAAAAGCTTGAGAGCCAGGCGAAGAGCTACACAATTGATCACTGGCATCGTCCGTCGAAAGAAGACCTTACTAGAGCAAAGAAAGTGTTCCCCTGTTGAAGACCTCATCACTTGTTTGCTCGGTCTAGGCAGTGATGGAAATTCAGAGCCCTTAACGGAGGAGGAGATCGTCGACAACACAGTCCTTGTCATGTTTGCCGGCCATGATACTTCCTCCACTCTCTTGACCTTCATGATCCGTCATCTCGCCGACGATCCAACCAATTATGCACTTGTTCTTCGCGGTAAGCGACAACAGAATTTGAAAATTCAAACTATTCCTATTATTTTCTCTTGCATTGTCGATGTTAGAGAACGAAGATATAGCAAAGGCCAAAGCTACAAGCGAAGCATTGACATGGGATGACATTAACAAGATGAAACACACATGGCGCTTGGCGATGGAGGTGCTAAGGACGATTCCTCCGGTCTTTGGGAACTTCAGAAGGGCTCTGAAAGATATCGAATATGACGGTTATATCATACCCAAAGGATGGCAGGTAGTTTAAGAGATCTAACGGCTACTTCAGGAAATGTTTACTTACATGGAACTTGTGTAAAATCTAATCCTTTTCCAACTATTTGAAGGTACTTTGGGCATCGAGCACCACGCAAATGGATGAGAATATCTTCAAGTCTCCGGAAAACTTTGATCCTTCGCGGTTCGAGAATCCGTCGTGCATTCCTCCATATTCCTTCGTGGCATTTGGCGGAGGAACAAGGATATGCCCCGGGAATGAGTTTGCAAGGATCGAAACCCTGGTTATGATGCATTATGTAGTCACAAGATTCAAGTGGAGATTGAGCCGCAAAGATAATGGTTTTGCGAGAATTCCCCTACCGACGCCTACCGATGGACTTCCAATTGATCTCGAGCCTATGAATTGATCAAATGCATAGCGGAGTCTTATTATAAAACTATAAGATTATGCCGAGTGGGAGTAAATGGGACGACAATGAGAATAAGAATGAAACCAGAAACCAAAAGTGGAGTAACCATTTCATTCTCTTCTTGGATAATATTATGGAGTCATATAAGTACATCCATTTGGTTATGTTTGATCCAAACAACAGGTATGCGACGATACGAGAATAGTCTTAACAAGCACTGTTTTTAAATAGATTTTGTGCATATATATAGATCCAAACAGGTATATTTACAAAGTAAACGAAAACCTTTTCATTGTCGATATAAACCCTTCTGAAGCACTGCAGAATAATCCCCAAATTGGAGGTCGGTCGGGGGATACAACTCGAAAACATAAGAAACAGGCAAGCTGATGTGGTTGTTTAACCTTGTGGTTTTCTTTGAGCCAGAAAAGTTGCCGAAACTGGATTCGTCGAAGCAAAATGATTCGGTAAGAATGAAAAAACACTCCCTTGCCAATTTCTCCACCTGGAAGAATCATGCTTAGTCATGAGCAGTAGAATGATCGAAAATATGACTAGTGAATGAAATAATGATTCTCAACGACGAATAAAGAGAACAAAACGATATACATGTTTCTCTAACAAGGTCAGTATTCTCAATATCATGTTAACTATTTCAAATGCTAGTTAAATTTTGCAATGCAACTTCATGATTTTCTCCAAGAAGGGCACGGTCGGGATTCAGAACGTTAGACATACCTGTAGCTGTGCGAATTTGACGTTGTTGATGGTTATAATTACTCGAATATCAAACAAAGTGTCGGCCAAGATTTTGACTGCGAGATGACGGAATAAATCCTGTAAAAGATGGTAATGCCTCGCCGCATCGTCCTCGATGTCAGCAAACCATAATATGCACCTAACTTGCTCCCAAGGAATTGAAATTTCATTGCTTTTCGTAATCGCATACCAGGGTTCAGCTACATCGCACAACACTCTGATCCCAAGCGATTCCTCAAATTCAGAGTATGAGCGATGTGTAGTGGCAATTATCTTGTTCGCATCATAAATTTGTGCGAGGTTAACTGAAAAAAATAGATCATTGTCATTCAAGATAAGAATATACTCGTAGGACATCGTTGGCAGCAACTGCAAGAAGGAATCAGCAGAAGTAGTTGCATCTTCTTGTAAGCAGAAATTCGATGCTCTCCTACCACTACTGCTATAGTCGTGTAGGAAGAAACACGCATTTCCATTCCGACATCCCTGCACATTCACAGAATATTAAATACGGTATCAGAAAGGAAATTAAATTTAAATATAATCTCAAGAACCAAAGAGAATGTACCGAAATAAATAAAATTTCACCAAATATGATATCATTCCATAGAGATGAGCAAAGAACATTACATATCAATTACTTTTGGCCAAATATCGCTCGATGCAGCCGTAACATTTAGCATAGTTTCCGGTGCGTGCAATTGCAATGCGGTAGACAAAAAATCAAAGTCGGTAGCCTTTAAGAACTCGATAAGAGAAGTGATCCAAATGAAACAGATTGCATCAACAATGCAGACAATGAATTCTAAGAATTTGAGACTGACAGAAAGGAGATGCTTCAACCAATGTATTTTCTTATTTGCTCACACTATATTAGGCAACTACGATACTGATCTTTATAGCTCAGTTTTCCAAGATAGATGAAAAGAGAAATAGAAAGAATATATAGCAGATATCAATTTCGATACTGTAAAGAAATCAAATCATGATTCACAACTAGTCATCTTTCTACATATTTAATGTCTTCCTATGGTACATAACACTGAAATCACTAGCGTGTAAGTACCTGAAATGTATGGAAAAACCTGCAAAGTGGCCTCTCGGACTGATATGAGTGAGAATAGTGACAAAGGTCTCCCTTGTTGCATGCTCCGATAGCAAAGAATTTACAAATAGCAGGCTCATTGGCTTGAGAAACAGTTGCGGTATTGGGCAGAAAACCAGATGTGTCTTCCACATATTGCATTCGCATCTGTTCGAACATGGTTGGATATGAGTGACAATGAGAGTCGCTTTCTTGTTGCAAAGAAAATTAAGGGAAGAGTTTTTCGGTACATACTTCTTTAACAAGACTTTTCAGTTTCTCAGATACAGACGTGGCACCAAAATCATCAGGAGCAACATATGGTAAAGTGATACATTTTTGCCTAGTTGCAGTATCAAGGTTCTCGTCTTCCAGTGTTAGGGCATCCAAATCTGGTGCCGGCTCAGATTGCAAAATGCATGTGTGCTTGAATGTATACGGCTCGAAGTAACAGGGAATTTTGATTTTTGCAAGAAAGGATGGCCTAAATCGATGCAGTATCTCGACAGTTTCTTCATCTGCAGAAAATGAATTCAGTTAAGGAAAAAAAAAGCAAAGCGGGCATCGATAGGCTCTATATATTTGCTCACAAATTTCAGAGAGAGTGTGCAGTGACGTCTGAATAAGGTTGTGAAACGAGCACCATTCCTCTTCTAGTTTAGAAAACAAAACTTCTGAATACGAGAATTCATCAACATTAACAACGTGCTTTAGTCTTTCCAGACGGTGCTTGTCCTTGAAGAATCAAGTCAAAAAACAAAAGAGAAGTTTAAAATCACTGGCCTAATATCGGGTAAAAATACTACAAGAATGCATACATATGCCATAAAGGATTTAAGGTTAACAAAAAACTCTAGTTTACAAAATTACTAAAGATGTATCCTTCGATAAGTTCAATGGAGAGTTAAGGTTAATGCAACTTAATCGTCAACATCATCTAGTGTGTATCCCAACCATTTGAAACCAGCTATCATATTCTTTCATTAAGCTTTATGTAGAACTTTATCAATGGTAATATTCAAATCAATTCAATCTTTTGATCAACATTTTTTTCACTCTTACCTTTAATTCCTTCCACATCGATAAATTAAACTCATCGTCTTTGAACAAGTTCATATCATCTCACCCATTTTACCTTATTTTAAGACAAATAGAGATGAAGATATCGAGAATAGAATTATCGAAATGAAGATAATAATGGTGATCAAGATCGTACATGATCATGGATACTAGTGTTAAAATTATTGAGCATAAAATAAATAATTTTCTAAAAGTTTAAGTTTACACCAAGAGTCAATCGTAAATTTATGTTTTTATATTAGAACCAAATGAGCTGTGCGAGAAATAGTTCCATGATGTTACGATAGGTGAATGTTTAAATCATTCAATGCTTAAATTTTGACTAAAATCTTGATAAACTAAAACTTTTATCATAAATTAAACTAAAATAAAATAAAAAAATGTAAACTTAAATAAGAGAATACTTCAGTTCGATGGACAAGAAAATACTGCAAGAGTTTTTGATATATTAATTTATTATACACAAGGAGATGTTGATGAAGATATCGTCAATGTCATAGATAGTGAATGATTGAAATGTAAAAAATTCTATAGTCCCATATGAGTGTCATGCATGTCTTCAGGTAAACAAGAAAACTTTATAAGATTGTGAGGGTCGATATATTTTTAAAATGGTTTTTAAATAAGTACCTTAAAAACCCGCTCCCAAAATTGAAAGGCGCACAAATTTGCCATCAATGAAGCTTCCTTCTTTGCAATGGGCTTGCAGCTGCTACTATCGAAGTAATTTTCTACATACTTTGGAAAAGAAGATAGGAAAATTGTCAGTAAAAAATCACAGATATCAAATAAACAACTAGGTCCCATACCAAATTTTGATTGCCGAAAGGATGATAAATTGGAGGTGGTTGGACGTCCATTAGGATACTGATAATGATTCCCTCACGAAGTATCCCAACCTGACCAAACTTCAATGCCAGAATTGAAGCATCAAAAGAAAGCGGCAAACTATCAAGTAAACGCCCATAGAATGTTGGCTCGTAGCGGCCTCTGCTAGAAAGAGGCTTTTCCAATGCGTTCATTTTGACTAGCAAACTAAGAGCATCCTCCACGATATCCATCTCCGGAGGATCCAAAACTTTCTGCAATAAGACTGCCGTATGGCAAAGGTCAAGTGTTAGGCCTCTAAAGCCCTCAGCAAAGAGTGTCAAGTGTTGACACAAATGATACTTATCGAAATGAATGGCAAAGATGGCATAGGAGAGATTGCCCATGTCGCTTGTTACAGTACGAGATTTCAAATCATCCTTGTTATAAAAGATAAGTATATAAGACTCGTTCTCGTCATTTTGAGTTCAAGTAGACTTATAAAACCAAATTAGCTAGTAAAATCAAATGTAAACTTCACCTTTGGGATCATTGATTGCTTTAGACTCTGAGCAGCAAACCATGAGCACCTGCTGCCTCAATGATAATCTCAATATTGCTGGATCTTCGTGATCATTTAAACTATTATAGAATGATCTTGAGACTAACCGATATATTTCACCATCACAGGTTCGACCAGTTCGCCCCTTTCGTTGCTCGGCCTGAAATTTCATTGAGCATCCATATCAGCAAGAAATCTTACAACACTGAAAAGCCGATATGAAAATAACTAATCACCTGTGATTTAGACACCCAAACAAGCTTAGAGAAATCTGCTTTTCTGCCAGGATCCCAGAAAATTTGTAAAGATCGGCACGAATCAATTACATAAGCTACTCCAGGTATCGTGACTGATGATTCAGCAATATTTGTTGCTAGTATCACCTGTTCTTCAAATAAAGGAATAGAGAAGAACAAACTGCATTATTTTGGGAAGTGATTTTAGAAAAGTAATAAAGCTTCTTCCAAATAAATTAGCAGAACTTCCGAAGCATGTTAAAAAATGTACATGTAAGTCTTAAAATCATATGGCTTCATGTTCATATCATATGACACATTATGATTCGCATGTAAAATGATATGTTTTTATATATGAAACAAAATTTAAAAGGACCATGACAATTCGGTCAGTTTCAATATGATTCAAAAAGCCCGGTAAATAGTAATCCAACTAATCAAAAGTAATTTAACCCAGTAGTCACTATAGAAGTTTGAAGGACAAAGATAATGAAATTTTAAAGTTAACAATGACAAACAAAAAAGAAAATTTTATCACGGTGAGACAAAATAACTGAGAAGGACAAGTCACAATGGTATTCCAAATGACAACAACGGTGAAATCGGTAGGAACTTAGAAGGCATTTCATGTGCACAAAAATGTATTTTGGCCGGTTCTGTCAATGATATAGGAATAGATCAAATACAAATAGTATAAAATTTCAATCTCCTATGAAAGATAAAAAAAAATTAAAATAACACTTTTCTTAGCTAAAACATACAAGGCCATGTTGGTGTTAATGCTCTACCTCATTGATGATTCTCTGACATTCGTATTAGCTTATAGTTAGCTCAAACAATTAACTGATCATCAAATGAGATAGCAAAAAAAACTTTAGAAACAACAATGTAACTACTATAGATTACCTTACGGTGAGATTGGCAGGCTTTCATTGCTAACAGTGCTTGATTAGTGTCAATGCTTCGGTGAAGAATGTGTATTTTGAAGAGTAAACTAAGATGTCGTAAACGAACCCATTGCTGCTCCAGAGAATAATATGTTGGGAGGAATACCAATATACTTTTTTCAATGTCTGGTTCACTTATATGAATATGCATCACTAACTTGTGAATAATTTCATGTAATTCAGGTTTAATATCAGCATCACCAGGGACCCATTCTGAACAGCATGTCGATGACACCGAATCTAAATCCATGCCCAGATGCTCTGCAACCTGATCAGGATATCGAATTCCGTAATTATCTATATGATATGGAAAGTTGACAAATTTCTGTTACTAGAATCATGCAGCGGTAGCAACATTAGCTTAATATATGTTCCAAATTGCAGACACAGGGAAAAAATGAGAGCAATATTTTATCATAAGGAATACATAATACGAGAAAAATGGACATATTTGGGGAAATTTTCATTTCACCACCAGTATTACCTCTTTTTTCAAAATGCCCTCGACTTTCAAAATCACAAAATATCCCAGAGTTCAACAAGAAAAATGCTGGATATAGTTTGGGGAAATTTTCATTTCACCTTCCATAGGTTACCGCTTTTTCCAAAATGCCTTCAGGCTTAATCCACAATTTTCCAATGTTTTCAACCTTGAAACCATTCACCCTCAATATCATCTTCTCATCCATCATGGAATCCTCCTCGACCACAATCATGATATTGGAACTAATATCGACCTTAATGGTTCCAATTAGGGGTGCAAACGAATCGAACCTGTTCGCGATTCGTATTCGAAATTATCAAATTTGAGCAGAACTCGAACATATTCGATAATTTTTTTGAGCCGAATTCGAACCCATAATATATTGTTCGAATGTTCACGAGCCGAACTCGAATCGAACTCTGATTATTTTTACACAATTTTAATTTAAATATACTCAAATTAAGGTCCAAATAATCCAAATCGAACTCGAATTTAAGTCATTTCAAACTATAGTTCGATTCTGCTCGAATCAAGGTTCGAAGAATTCGAACCGAACTCAAGTTCGAATTTTATTTCGAACCGAGCTCAAGCCAAAATTATTTGTATTTTCGAGCTTCGAATCAAATATAACATATTTTTTTAGCTCGAACTCAAATATCAATATTTTCATATTATTCGGCTCGATTTGGTTCGTTTGCACCCCTAGTTCCAATTATCTCCTTTGGCTATGCAAATTTAAAGTTCTTGTTGGCTCTCATGGGAAGGACAACGATCCAAATCTCCAACTACAGATGAGAAGGATGTGATATTGTTAATGTGTTTACTATTTGTTGTGCCTCTAGTTTCATGAGGATGTCAAGTCAGTTGTGCAAGACATTTGCTAACAGCTGATTTTACCCAATAGAAACTGCTGTGTTTACATCAATGTCAGGTATGTCCAAAAGATATCTACTGATAGATTGATTGACCCTAGACGAGGAGTAACAATTTAAATTTTATGTGCACTGGAAATACCAAATCCCATTCTTCGAAGCTTCCAGCCACCATAGGCCACAAGGATTAGTCTTTTAGCAGAACAAACATATTTTATAACATTTAGCTTTTTTACTTGGGTGGTAAAATCAAGAGGAAAGGAAAAGGACAAGCCTAAGTCATGCAATGAAATCAAGTAAATTGATAACTAATAGGTACGCCACGAACCACACACTATAAATGGTTACGATTCCCAGGTAAGTGAAATATCAAAGTTTGAGCCCCTTGTTTGAATATGTGAATTTGGCATCCTTAAGCAAGATCAGCCTATCAAACGATGCAGATCCTGTTACTTCTTCCCAATAAGGTATCAACAATTCAAAATTTTGCCAAGCAGTTAACCAAATCTAATCAAGCAATTAAGATATAAGTCTTAAACTCACCATCAACATTCAACATCGTATGAATGAGAACGAGCAGATTTAACTAACCTGATCGAGATAGAGAACCTTCCTCTGGAAGATGCTACTTTGTTGTGACGCATTTGGTATTGCAATAACTTCCACTCTTTCACCCCTCCCAAGATCTTTAAAATAATCCTTATATCTTGTAATATCAGCTGTGGCAGACATGAGAACAACCCTAGGCAAAATTGGAGCAGCGTTAGTCTCTAGCATGAAGACAAATTCACATAACTAAAATAGGTCGTGCATTTTTCAGATAACCTATCAGATGTCCCATGACCGTGTGACCATCTGCTTATGAAGAAACAATAGCATATAACTAGATATGGTTGTCTTGAGGCATTGAATTAGCACGGTGCAACTGACACAGACCAAAGTAAGATCTGATCATGTTTCAACACACTTTATAAATATAAACCTTGTGCCAAGCATCAAAAACCATGCAATGAAACAAAGACTGCAATGAAGAATAAGAGCATTGACCAAAATAGGAAATTTGAGAAATGGGAAAACAGAACATGGTACCAACCTCATGTCATTGTTTTTCATCATAAGCAGTTTAACACAGGCAAGAAGAAGATCAGATTCTACTGATCGTTCGTGCACTTCATCAAGAATTATAACCTTATACTTTAGTGCAATTAATCCCTTATCGCGCATTTGTTCCAGTACAACACCAGCAGTTTTGAAGACAATTTTTGATCTGTAACAGGATAGAAGGAAAAAAGTAAGCATCCTAAAGTTCAGAATCAACTTGAGAAGGAACATTCATCTTCATACTATCCAATATCATAGACTCTACGAGATGGAGAACTTTAGGTGGAGCAGACACACCAGAAGAGTAAAGATCAACAGAAGAGTAGTAACAGATGATACTAGCTAAATGTAATATGGAATTACTATCCTTGTCTTTCTCATCAACAATATACAATCTAACACTAAAAGAACAAAAGAAAAGAAATAGTAAAACAACTAAAGAAAATCTCATTTTCCATGGCACTTTTTCAGGAGCAAATACCGATTTGAGCCAAGGTCGGAGACATTTGAGTGCCCTATGTGATATCCAACCTCCTGTCCAACTTCACAATTACGTGCTTTAGCTACCATTCTTGCTATTACAACAACAGCAAATCTTCTAGGTTGTGTGCACAATATCGGTTCAACATTTTCTTCGAGCAAGAATTGTGGAACTTGGGAACTTTTACCTGTAACATAGTGGAACGACAATTTAAAAAAAAATGATGATAAAGAACCAAAGTACAACTTTACAAGATTGATAAAACAATAGTTGTACAAATTAAATAAACAAAAAATGAATTCACCAAATTAAACTTTATTTTGCGATACACGACACCAAGCATTGTGTTCTCCAGGAACAAGTTCTGGAAAGTTGACTATTAAGCAATTAGTGATGATTATGAACTATCAGTGCACATGGATTTTTATGTCATCCAAAATCAAGACAGAGAAAAGAAAAGGAATCATCTTTAGCATGAATAACGCAACATCAACAAAATGCAACTAGCAAAAAGGCACCAAAGAGGACTTCAAATGAAACCTAAGTCGAGGTACGATCAGCGAAGCATCTAGGTCATACCGCAACCGGTATCGCCGACGATGAGGGTCACTCGATTCTCCTGGACCTTGGCCACGATCTTCTCGCGGAGAGCCATGACGGGGAGTGGCGGCCGGCGGCCGGCGGCGGGATTGGAAGAGGAGGAGGAGGAGGCTCCCCCCTGTGTCTTTCCCATCTGACTTCGAGGCGAAGAATGCGGAGGGGACGGCGCTGTCGCTCCACTTTCCTCTCGACCTGTCTTTTGAAGTCACGGACCGAGCGGAGTGGTACGATGTTGGGAAATTTATCGAATACACCAGTGGATTTCCTAAAATTAAAGAGAATACCTAATTTCATTTTATTTACCAAAATTGGTGCTTTTATTTTTCTCTCTCTCCTATTTAATCTTTTATGCCATATGAAAAATTCATAATAAACCTTTAAAGCAAAGTAATATCGTAAAAAAAAAATGAATGCGAATGTTATCATATATTAATTTTTATTATTCAAAGTAAATTTATTTGGGCAAAAATCAAGAAGTCTCTCTTTTTTTCAAATTATCAAGGTCTCACTTTAATTATTTATTTTTTTTGGTATGTATCTCATTTTCACCTTTCAATCATATAAAATTATTTAATTATCATTTAATACTAATCAATAATATTATATCTTATTTAAATTTCTCATCTAATTTCTAAATCAGTGAGTGTGTTATAATAATTATGAAATCTTAATTACTATCCATATTATAATAGTTATAATTTTATAACATGAATGTTATATGAGTCAATTGAATTTGTGTTATAATAACTATGATTTTATAATTATTATAATATAAATATTAAATAAATAAATCGAATTCACGTAACAATTATGATTATATAATTATTACAGTGTAAATTCTTATCAATTTTGAATAAATTAAATATATATTATATTAACGATGATATCATAATTATTATAATACGTGTAATAATTATAAACTTATAATTATTATAATATATTCAATCGACTCAAGATTTAGGCAGTAAGATAGTTGAGTAATTATAAATGCTTGAACAGTAAAGTCCTTTTAATAAAAAAAGTAAATGCAATGCTACTTAGATGATTTTTTTTTGACTTTTGCCCAATTTATTTTAAATTGCTTATGAGCTGCTAAAATTGAATTTGTATAAGAAAAATAATATTTTATAAAAAATGTGAAAATATATATATATAATGCTTACTTTATTTATATTTATGTAAATCCTTCAAAAAAAATAGATTATTTTTTATTTACTAAATATATATTTCTAATTTATATAGATATAGTTAGGTTTAGCCTTAGTATTTAATAGTTTAAAAATACAACTAAAGTTGTGTGTATATACATACTTTGGTTTTCAATTTGATAAAGTTTATATACATTCGTTCAATAATACAAAAGTATATAAAAATAAACAATACTAAATACTTATAAATTTGATTCATGAATATTCATGAACAATTTATAAATAAGTAAAATAACGTTGTTAGTTGAGCTTATAAAAAACTTGAGCTCAACTTGAATTAATAAAAAATTTAATAAGAAGTTTAACATTCTATGCGTAAATAAATAAGTTTAAAACCTATATTAAATAGAACCGTCACATTAGCGATCCCTATGACTGTCCGTCTCACGCTTTTAAGAGAAAGGTAAATCAAAAAATTAAATTGGAAAGTACATAGGTTGGATCACCCTCTTTAGGAATCAAACCCTAGATCTCTAGGTCTCTTTCCCATATATTTACCAACTAAGTTAAGCTGTGGGGGCAATTTAAAACCTATATTGTGTTGATTAGCATTGCATCTCGAGTTTAATTTGAGTAGATTGACCATTAAAAGTTGAAAATAAGAACATTTTATGTAAATAAAAAATCAAGGGCCTTTTAGAATAAAGGAACATCTTTATTTTATCTCCTAAAGTTATGTCTTTTCTAAAAACCCCATTTAAAACATTATAACTAACTTTAGGGGTTGAAATGAAATTTACCCCATGTATAAATGGTCTCATGGGGTCTATTGGTCGGAGAAAAAGTGACCTTGTCCCTCCATTTCGCGATTCAATATTTTTTTAAAAAAAAGATAAATTATATAAAAAAATTATTATAATATATTTTTTATATTAAATATTTAATTTTTTAAATCAATTAATTCTATAAATAATTAATTTAGTTCATAAAAAATAATTATATTTATTTTAAATATCTTTCATATTTTTTTAAAAAAAATATATTAAAAAAATATAAAATATAAAATAAATTTATAATTAGAGTGAGAGAAGGAATGCCTTATCGATGCACCCTGGCCTCCGGCACGTAAATTGTCTCATTGACTTGACACTGAGTGGACGTGATGTTTGCTGCTAGTCACGTGGCTCTCCAGTGGCAAAATGTTAGTTAAGTTTCGAAAATTACCCGAAAAGTTGTGCCTCGAAAATTGCCCGTACCCGTTTAGTGATTGGGGAAGTGTAGAATAAAGGGACGTCTGATTAGTTAAACGGCGGAGGTGAGTGGATGGGTCGACGTCGATCGTCGCTTCGCTATAGAGTCCCAGAATTTAATTCGATGGGTGTAGATCGTCTCCAACGGGCCATGCAAATTGTTATCTTCAAATCTCCTGTCGATGACATCACATTGTCAATTATTAGAAGTAATGATTTTTTTTCCTTAAAAACTAAATTAACAGATTGAATTTAGGTTATAAGTATTCTGAATCCAAACTTTGTGAGGGGATCAAAATCGAAAAATAAAATAAAATTTTATTCAATTCGATTTTGGGCAAAATTCAAAACATCTCACATTTTTTACTTTCAGCATTATTATAATAATTATTGTTAGTTATTATAATACGTAACAGTAAATATAATATTATTGTAATATTATAACAACTATGTTATAATTATTTTAAAATAATTTTAATCAATTTAAAATGATTTTATTGAAATTTAAATAATTATAATCAATTTGATAAAGAGTATTTTGATATATAATAATATTTAGGATTTAAAGTTTAAGATTTTAAAGTTCATTTACAACTATGCGGCAGCTAGTTAGGTAGTGGTAACAACTATTTAAAAGCGATTTATATATAATAATTTTTATTAAAAAGAAGTAATTGATTGTGGCAAAAGGCGAAACGCTCGCCCCAGCGCCCCCGCCAATCCGTCCCAGGACCAAC
>JBBUKS010000044.1:9962960-9974399 GCA_038050645.1 Hedychium gardnerianum
TAAATTACTAAATTGTGGTATCCTTGTCCGCATTCGTGTCAAGTCAAATCTAACTCGAGTCCGATCAATTTGATTTGGGTTCGAGTTCAAGTCTGGATTCGGATTTGAATTCCGATCTAAGTCAAATCTAATCGACCTTGAATCAAGTCGGCCCTTAATAAAAGTACTATAATAAATATGACTTTTTACGGTATGTAATTATTTTATCCGTAATGTACATCTACATCGCACGCTGTATAACTCAAAGTTATTAAAAAATTTAACACATCGACAACGCACGACCATGCGTTACTGTGATTAATAGCAATCGTAGCGCGCTACGATTAACGCTATTGTTCCGATCAATCAAATATCATATAAATTAAAATATCACATACAATTATATTACATATACATATAATTATAAAATTAAAACTCAAACAATTATAAAATCTTATGCAACCATAAATATCACACTTATTAAGAACGTTGATACAAGAAGTAATCGGATAGTATCATGTGATAGAAAAGTCAACATAAAAATAAAAGTGACAGTTAAAAAGATCAGTAGTCCCCGGCTCCTGAGATTTTCGGCTACAAATGACCTCTCGACTCTTGAATCTCTTGATTGCCAATAGCTCCCGGCTCGTGAGACTCCCGGCTATTAATAGCCTCCTAGCTCTTAGATCTCCCGGTTCCTAGTAGCCCTCGACCCCCGACTCCCAATAGCTCTCGGCTCCCGAATCTCCCAACTATCAACAGTCACTCGCCTCTTGGATCTCTCGGTTCCCAGTAGCCCCTGGCTCCTGGGACTCTCGGCTACTAACAACCTCTCAGCTTTTGTATCTCTCGACTCCCAATAGTCCCCGGCTACTTGAGCCACGATCATAATATCCTCCATATCTCCTGAAAATCGATAATCGTTGCTCTAAAATGGATGCAGAAAATAAAAGCATTACTTCGCGGAGAATGTGAAAACGCAACCATTTACCCTTAGTGAATAAGAATAAATTGAGTAATATGAGTGGAAGTAGCGAGACACATGGAGAACGTGAAAGAGTCCAGAACCCTAATTCTATTTGTGTTCTGCGTTCCACCTCAACTTATTTTTATTATTGTCCAAAAAGTGGTTCAAATAACAAAATTTTAAAAAAATCTTCTCATCTTATTTTTTTTTTATTTATCTACTGAATAAATTAAGAATACAACTTATACATATACATGTTTAAAAATTGACCATCAAAATATTCTTCCCTATTAAAATTTAAATATTAATTCGTGATTTTTTTTTATATCCATCTTTCTTTTATTTACGTCTCATGTCTCGTTTAAATTGATAGATATGTGAAACCACCTTTTTTTTCTATTTGCAATTTTTTTTTATTAAAATGCAATAAAAAAAAAAGATCTCACATTGAAGTCACATCTCTTCTACCAACCATTGCTAAAAAAGTAATTAATAAATTAGGCTTCAATTATAATCTCTAATTAATCATTTGTTGACATTTCAAAGAGTATGAAAAAACTCAGCATATTTATTTTAAGAAAACGACTTAACGAGTTCATAAAAACCACTAGCTTCATTTTAAATTATAAAATGAATAATTTTCAAGAGTATAATTATAATAATTTATACACATTTCCTACATTTTAGTAATTGAACAAGTCGAAAATATGAATAATGTATAGGACTTATTATAGCCGTCTGATTAAATTAAAATTCAACCTTAACCATTGATGATTAATTATAAGCTCAATTCAGTTTACATTTTATTACTTGCCGATTCAACTCGGTCCGATCCGGTCCGCGTCGGAAGGCACTAGGCTCCAAGGAGACGACTTAAAATCACAAGTCAACAAATTTAAGGCAAGATTCTTCTGCTCGGCGAATGAGATTTTAATCCACATTTTTAACCTTCGGAAGATTTCAAAAAGGTCCCGAATATTTATTAGTATTTCTAAATCACCCTTGAAATTTTATCAATATTTTAAATAATTTTTACTTGACAATAATAAAATTTTGGAAAAGTATTTTGACTTGGGAAAATTGTATCTTGCCTTCTTTTCTATGTTGTAAATGCCCTTATATTTTTTTATAACTACTTTATTCTTCTTATGATATTAACTTGAATTCAATCTATGATAAAAGAGATCTTAAGGGATCTAAAATTAGACCCTCTAATAAATAATTAAAAGATTTAAAATTTTAATTTTAATTATGAGATTTTTTTAATGAGAAGTGAACCTAAAAATATTGATCATTTAAATAAATATTATTAGTATTTTTTGATTTATCCTAGTGATCAATGAAAATATTATATAAAATTAAATCGATCATTTCTAAAATTAATCGATTTAAAAAATTAATTATTTGAATTATTAAAAAAAATGACAAAGGGTACAAAAGAGATTGAGATGAAGAATTTAATTATTAAAATATTGACATAGATATTTAAAGTCAATTTTTAAATATACAAAAATCGTGTTTCAATTTTATTCGGTAGGTTAACTAGAAGGAAAGACCGTCTACTTAATATTAAAAAAAAATTGTGTGCTCTAAAAAAAAATGAATGAGTTAAGATTTAAAATGTTGAGGATTAAGGGTATTTCAATAATTAATTAAAATTATAGAGGATAAATTTGTGATTTGAAAACTTTGGAGGGGATTTTAAAATAGGCAACCAATGATTAGATAAAAATGTTTTTTTTTAGAAAAAAAGATTAATAAAATTTTACCGGGAATATTTTACTTCGGTGTATTTTTTTTATTATTATTTTTGGTGTCAATTTTATTGAATGAGCTGTGTGGTGCGACATTTTCCTTTAAATTTTGACGTCATGTTTCTTGCTTTATCAGATGCAATAATTTCGATCTTTCTGCTCCACCAAAATTGATCATCGGAGCGATGAAGCTTCGATCAAAAGGAGGGGATGAAGCGAGCGTCAGACTGGAAATCGTCCACGCCGGAAGCAGCATCGCCGGCCGCCAGACGCACTCCTTCTTCGAGCCCCACTCCGAAGTTGGCAGCGAGACGACGCCGACTCAGCCCCGCGGAGGCGGCGGCTGCGCCGCCGCCGTTGGGGCGCCGGAGAAGAAGCTCACCCTCTTCGCCTTCCGCCTCGCGATGCTTGAGAAGTCGGCCACCGGCATCGGCACGCTCGCCTTCGTCTGGGCCACCGTCGTCATCCTCGGCGGCTTCGCCATCACGCTCGAGCGCAAGGACTTCGTCTTCGTCACGGTCATCATCGTCACCGAGTCCGCCCGCGTGTACAGCCGCAGCCACGAGCTGGAGTGGCAGCACCAGTCCGCATGGACGATGGCTGCCGTGGCCGGCGAGCGCTCCAGCCTCCGCGCCGTCCGGTCCAGCTCCCGGTTCTTCCTCCGCACCTTGAAGGCGGCGCTCCACCCCCTCTCCGTCTTCCAAATTGAGCACGCCGAAGCCGGCAGAGAACACGACCGGAATTCCCCCACTAACGACCAAGGAAATGCCGTCCGCGTAGCCTACCGGTCTCGCTCGTGGCAGCTTCCCAACGTTCCCTTGCTTCCCTACGCCGGCTGGGTCTTCGTCGCCAAGAACACCAGCCGAATTCTCTTGTGGCTCCAAATCGCCTCATCCGCCGCCTGCATCTCCCTTTCCATAACGCGCTTGGTTCAGCACGACTTCGGCGAGAGCGGCCCCGAGCACAAGAACCGGAAAAGTGCGCTTTTCCTCTTCTACTCCCTCGCGCTCGCCGAAGCCATGATTTTTTTGATGGAGAAGGCCTACTGGTGGTGGCAAATCTCCTGCTTCTATCTCTTCCAGGTCGTGAGCCGCGAGTGCTTCCCAGGGAGCTCCGGCGGCGTCGACGTCGCCGTGACGCGCTTCTTCTACGACACCTACTCCAAGTGCATCGCCGGCAGCGTCTTCGACGGGCTAAAGATGGACCTTGTGAGCTTCGCCACGGAGCTCTTGGCCTCGGACTTGCGCGACGAACAGCTCATCGGCGCGCGGGTGCTGCGGAGCTTCGCCGGAAGCGATGATTTTGGCTCTGATACGCTCCGCAAAATCGGCACCTCGAGTGCCGTCGTTGAGCGGCTCATCGAGATGCTGAGCTGGAAGAACGCGCACCCGAAGGAGGAGGAGGAGCTCCGCCGCTGCGCGGCAGAGATCCTGACGAAGCTCGCCGGGAAAAGGCAGAACGTGCTCCGCGTCGGCGCCGTCCCCAGCGCGATGGCGGCGATCTCGTCGTTGCTTGGAAAGCCGGTGGACACCGCCGCTGACTATGGCACCTACGATTTCTCGGCGTTCAATCTTCTGGGCTTGTCCCTCCTCAAAAAGCTCGCCGCCGACCACGACAACTGCTGGAAGATCAGCAACTCGCGCGGGCTCTTGCCCAAGATCATCGACCTCACCGGGGCGAGCAGGACTCTTCTGGCCAACGAACTGGCGCCGGAGTCGCAGATCAAGACGGTGAAGCGGGCGCTGGAGGTGGTAAAGATGCTCGCCGGCACCACCGGCAACCCCGGCATAATGCTCCGACAGCAGCTATCGGAGATAGTCTTCACGGTGAGCAACGTGAGGGAGATCATCCGCTACGGGGAGCGCCACAGGGTGCTGCAGACTCTAGCGATCGAGATACTGAAGAGCCTCGCCATGGACGGCGCCGCCAAAGAACAAATTGGCAGAACCGGACAAGTAACGAGCCTTCTCCTCGCCATCTTCTCGAATCCATCAGTCACAAACGAGGAGAAGTCGCTGAGGAATCAAGCAGGGGAGACGCTGTCGATCCTAGCGCTAGAAAACAAGAACAATTGCAATCGAATCGCCGACGAACCAGAGGTGTTGAGCCGACTTATGAAAGCGCTCAACGGCGGCGGCGAGATCCAGCTGAACGCGTCCAGGATTCTGCGCAATCTATGCGCCTACGGCGGATCCGGAACTGGCTTCCGGCAACACCTCCAGCCACTTACCGCCGCTTTGCCAACCGTAAGATCTCATTTCCCTCACCCTAACATTTCTCTTTGCCTACGTTTTATTTTGCCCCCTCTAGTTAAACCTATTGCGTTTTAACTCTCGCAAATTAAAATGAAGGTCCTTTTGATATATTATCCATACTATGAAAAGATAGCTTTTCTTTTAAAATTTATCCAAAAACTTCCCATCCCCTTGCTTCTTGTCTGAAATATCTCTTTGTTCAGTCTATCGATGACTTAATAATCTTGTAGTTAAACCTAAGATGACGTTATTAGAGACAGATCTTGATTTTCACTTGATGAAATGATAGTTATTATATAGGGTATTATCATCACGAGGTCTGAGGATTAAATTCTGACTAGTAGTCAGGTTCCTGTCCTCTTTCATGCACCGGTCACTGTTCGGGTTAATTAGATTAGTCTCCGTAATTTATCTCCTCCGTGTTGATCCTGAGACGGACTGACGGGGGCGTTAAAGACGAACGTTTCGTCTTATGCCACCATTAGAGATGGATCTTGCGGCTGTCTTTAGTTCTAGCTCAACTTTTTTTTTATTATCAATGTAAATTTTTACTTAGCCCACGCTTAAAGCTCACCAGATTAAGTTTAAGTCCTTCCCAACTTTAATTTCTGAATCCATTTTTAAATTATTTTTTTATAATTTAAATATTTAATTTTTATCATTCATTTTAGACAAAGGAGTTCTGAGATAATATCATATTAAATTATAAATAAAAATATTATTTTAATAATTTTTAAAAGAAAGATATTTTTTTAATAATATAAAAAAAGGATGTTTTTTAAATTTTCTAATTTTTTTTAAACATTCCCTTGGAATCCCCCAAAATGAGATTTTTACTGTCGGAGCAGGTGCTGAAAGCGATCATGGCGACGGAGGGCAAATTACTGGAGGCGTCGCTAGGTCTCACGACGCAGATCTGCAAACTGACGACCACTCCCGACGAATTCTCCGACGCGCTCAGGCGAGCGGGCGTCGAGGAAGCCCAGCTGCCGGAGAAGCTGGCGGCGATACTGCGGAAATACGCCAGTCCCGAGATCACGGTTCCGAGGATGAGGAGGTTCGTGATCAATCAGGCCATTTGGATGATGAAGTCGAACAGGAGCAGCATCGGTCAGTTCGAGAAACTGGGGATGGAGAGCCTGCTAAAGTCGGTGGCGGAGACGACGTCGGAGCTCGAGTGCTTCCATATCTTCTCCGGCAGCGTCGGCTTCAGCCGGCAAAGCAAGAGCCTGTCTTCTCGTGTTGAGAAGGCACTGAAGCTCATGAGATCGGTAGCTGAAAGCTGAAAGCAGAGAAGGCAATCAAAGTATGAACTGGAGAAGTCTAATTTGTTCTTAAATTTGCTCATACACAGGCAAAGACGTGTAATCTGGACAGTCTTTGTATTGATTGGTATTGGTGCGTTACTAAATCGTTCGCATCTCAACTGCTACAAACACCAACAGTTTCCCTTCGAATAGAAGCATGGGTCTCACGGGATGAGTTGATAGTTAGTAGATGAAGTATTGTCATAATGAGGTTTTGGGATTAAATCCTGATTAGTAGTCAGATTCTTGCCCTCCTTATGTATTAGTCACTGTTTGGGTTGGCTAGACTAGTCCTCGTGATTTACTTCTTCCGTATTGGTCCTGGAACGAATTGACGGGAACACTGGAAGTGAGCGTTTTAACTTTTGCTACAATTGAATAGAAGCATGGGATTTTCAATCGTGAGACTGTTCCTGTCTGAAATCAAGGGAGGGGTAACTCCCGCTGGATCGTCTTCTTCTGTTGACTTGGGCCACATCAATTGCTATTAGATTCGGCTTCTTCAATCGGGTTGGCTTGTAGTTGATCGGACATGTACCGCCGAATGAAGAGAATATGAATAAAATTTGGCGAACTAACTTTTTTCTTTGTCTCGTCAGACACCCTACTGCCCTACTTCCTTGCTAAAATAGACCGACCAAAAATTAGAGAGGGACTGAGATGTGGCCCATCCGAAGCTAAAGTTAAATTTGGAGAAAAAAACAGAGAACAAGAATGAAAAAAAGAATAATAGTTTAGAAATTAATTGTGCATACTAATATATATAAAGAATGAGAAGAAAAAGTAATTTTAAAAAATGAATTGATAATTAGTATATTATTATTATTATTAAGTTTAAAGATTAAATCCTAACTAATAATTAAATTTTTGTTTTTCTTCATGTACTGGTCACTGTCTGAATTAATAAATTAATCTCCTTGATTTACCTTCTTCGTGTTAGTCTTGGGATAAATTGACGAGAGTATTGAGAGCGAATATTTCGTCTTTTGCCACTATGAGAAGAAAAATAATATTTCTTTTGCATCAACGACATATTCAGGCGGCTGTATAATTTCAATTTTTATAACTCTTGTAATCGAAGTCTCATTTTCCTCATTTGTAATCGGCGCTTTTTTTTCCTGTATTTGTAAATGTCAACCACTAATGTCGCCAACCCTTAATGCCCGCTCCGTAACATATGCCTTCATGCTGCTTCACGGACATAACAGTGTTCGAAATCATCACCCACTTGGACTCGGAAATACTACAGTACTCAAGATCGTTATCCACTCGGACTCGAGAATGTTATAGTGCTCGAGATCGTCATCTACTCAAGCTGGTGGGGTGCTACAATGCTCGCGATCATCATCACCCACTCAGGTCTACAATGCTAGGATGTTATTGTTCTCGGTTGCTATGGTGTCCCGGATGTTTTAGTGCTCGAGATAGTCCTTACTCGGACTTGGGCACTTGGGAGTGTCATCCACTCGAGTTTGGATGCCACCTACTCGGCTCGAGCATCACCCACTTGAGCTTAAAACCCACGATATCTTGAAATTGGATTTAATCATGATTTATGTTGATCGAATCTAAGTTTATTCTACTTAAATTTTATATTGATCGAGTTGAGGGATCTTCTACTTAGACTCTATGTTAACTGAGTCAATTGCCCGTCACTTATTTACCTCTGTAATATTTATTTTACAATTAAATCATAAAAATGAGATATTTTATGAACTTAAATTTCAATTTTCAATTTTTTTAATAAATATGTTATTTATAGTATTTTTTAAAAGACGAGAAAAATACGTAATTGCCTAAAAAGAGTTAGTCGAAATGAGGGCGATGATTAAGGACTAATGGGCTATTTATACAATTAATCGCGCAATTAACTCGTGAAGCCCGAAAGCAGCGAAGTCGACGGCAGAAAACGCTCGGGTCCATCCGCTTCTCCATTTCCTCATCCTCTCGCCTTCGTCTTCTCCCCCCTCTTTGCTGCACTCGCCTCTTCGTCTTCCCCTCCGTCTCTATTCTGTGATCGATCGAGCAATCGCGTAGGAGGCATGGCGGACAAGCTCACCGACGACCAGATCGCTGAGTTCAAGGAGGCGTTCAGCTTGTTTGACAAAGACGGCGACGGTCTGATCCTCTTTGACCCATTGCATTTCTCTTCGCTTAGATGCCTAGATCTGCGACGATTAGTGTTCGATTCGTTGTGTTTATAACTTTTGTGGGATAGCATTATTTTTTAATTTGATTTGTCCACTAGCGGAAGAGTTTGTTTAGAAATCAAATGTCATTGTCTTGCTCTACTTCTTCTATGAAAATTATTTCGAATTTAATTCTGTTTCTTCCAGATTTTAGTTCTATCCAGATTCCTGGTTTATTCTTCTAATATTTTCCAATTGGAACGATACATGATAATTACGAAGTAAAGAATGAAATTAGTTTTTTCTCTCTCTCTTCATTATCACTTTATCACCAGGATTGTCGATCCGTCCATATCTATGCCATTACTGCTTTTTTCATAGTTTACATGCTCATATGTGGAGATAGAAATGTGTGATTCATTTATTAGTATCGCTAAGAAAATAAAGTATATAGAATCTTTTCCCTTTCTTAAGCTTTTGGGTAAATGGTCATGAAATCATACTTCATATAGTAACTTAACATAGTTTTGAAGAACGAGATCTTCTACTTCTATCCTGTGAGTGTCAATAGTTTCAATAAAAGTCAATTATGTGTTGTGTTTGCACTAGCCAAATCACTCATCTACAGAGTTGTCCACTCCCTTAACTTACAGAACTGGTTACCAATCAAACTTAACAACTACCAAAACATCATTGGTGAATCAGGAAACAGCAACGATGTAATTTAGTTGGAAAATTAAGAAAAAGGTTGGGGATTGAATTCAAGTGGATTCTGGCCAGTGGGGTGGTTTGCATATCAGATAGATATGGGAAAGATACTTAGCGAGCCCCAAAATTTCCATTCCTAGACCGCCCTACTCGTGAAGGAGCTGAAAAGAGAGATGCATTAGGATGGTAAGGATAATACCATATTAGTGTGAGGATTTTAACGAATGGAATAGTCAATTGATTTTGCAGTGCAGGCAACGCATCTAAGGTTCTGCAACATATCTCATTTTCTTTTCCATGTTTTATCCAGTTTCTAGGTATATGATATGAGTTGAAAATAATGTATAACAACAAGGCATCTTATTTTGTGCAATTTTTGCAAGTGAATAACTGAATATTGAGTCATGGCAATGTCTTGTTACGACACAAACTTAGTTGTGATGGATACTCTCCCATGAATACATGATCCGATCAAATGAGGGTGGAATCTTGTTCCTACTTTTCTTTTTCGTATTCCTTAGCTATACCTTATAACTAAGTCTCTCTGTACACTGATCTCTAGTTAATATATTACCGCAGGCTTAGTCCACTGTTTATTTTTCTTAGGGAAAAAAAAAACTAGGATGGCACTAAATAGACAGGGTCGATGAAAGTTGTCAAGAATTTATGGTTTTTTTTTGCAGTGCATAAACTGTTTATTCGAAGATGTTTCTTTGTTTTTTCAATTGCAGTACACCGTGTCATTTAGGAACTTCGTTTGTTCACTATGTTTCATTAGTCAGCTGATTTGTTTGTGCTAAATTTAAGTATTACCTAGTTACTTTCGACTGAACATCTGGAGTATTCTACTCAAAATGGTGAGTTTGTTTTCATAATTTTCAAATGCTCGAAAATGATACATTCTAATTCATCAAGACCTAAAAACATGATATACTTGATGTTGATTGTCCAATATTCTTTGTGGAATTCCATGATTTCCAAACAGGTAGCATCACAACTAAGGAACTTGGGACTGTGATGCGTTCTTTGGGTCAGAACCCTACCGAAGCCGAACTGCAGGACATGATAAATGAGGTTGATGCAGACGGCAATGGCACGATTGATTTCCCAGAGTTTCTTAATCTGATGGCTCGCAAGATGAAGGATACTGATTCGGAGGAAGAGCTGAAGGAAGCATTCCGTGTGTTCGACAAGGACCAGAATGGCTTCATCTCAGCAGCTGAACTCCGTCATGTGATGACTAACCTGGGAGAGAAACTCACAGATGAGGAGGTGGACGAAATGATTCGCGAAGCTGATGTCGATGGCGATGGCCAGATTAACTATGAGGAATTTGTTAAGGTCATGATGGCCAAGTGAGGCAACAGAATAACAGAAAAAGTGAGGAAATTTAGTTATGAAATGTCAATTTCCTATTTTTAATAGTTAGTTGTGAAACTATACAATTGTTTTACTCCTTCATGTGGATGGATGGTTGTTCACTCAAATTAAACCTTTTTTCTTCTATAAATGTATTTTATCAAATTTTTTGCTTCTACAATTGTATGTGATGCAATTGATCTGTTGAATACATCTTCTTTCTCGTTTAAATGTAGTTTTATCATTTTTTTTGTTAATTTTGGGATTATACATATTTTTTTTAAAGATGATTAAGTTTGTCTACAGATTATATGAACTTTTGTATTTCAGTACTATAATCTAGTAACTTACCTTGTGTCCTCTAATCAAAATCTCTAATCAAAATTATACCAATTTATGTTAGTTAAGCATCTATCTAGCTCTTCGGATCCACTAATTCTGAGAATGACTAACCTAGTTTCATGAAATTTTTTTCATTGATTATTAAGATAAATCTGAAAGTACTCACAACGGACGGCCCAACAACCCAAATTTATCATCCCATTGAAAGATAATATCTTACAATGCCGTAACTGAGAATCAAATTATGAATACGGGGTAAAAAAAAATTATGTTATTTGATTTTATAGTTGTTGTGGTATGTTAAAATTAGTTTAATTTGATTAAAAATATTATAGATAAAATATTTTTATATAAAAAATTATACATCAATTTGGTAAAAAATATTTAAACTTATCAATATTATTTTAATATATTCAAAATTATTATAGTGACTTATAACAATGGTTTTATTATGATTTTAATCCTTTTAAAATAATTTTTATTAAATAATATTAATTAAATTGATATTGTGGCAAAAGGCGAAACGCTCGCCCCAGCGCCCCCGCCAGTCCGTCCCAGGACCAACACGGAAGAGGTAAATCACGGAGGCTAGTCTAGCCAACCCGAATAGTGACTAATGCATAAGGGAGGTAGGAACCT